>MCFG01000649.1:0-19182 GCA_002104895.1 Anaeromyces robustus | reverse complement strand
AATAATAATAATAATAATAATAATAATATAATAATAATAATAATAATAAAATAATAATAATATAATAATAATAATAATAATAATATATTAATATAATAATTAAATTTTATATATTTTGTTATGTATGTGTAATTCTATTATTATTATTATTTATTTTTTTTTGTTATTTATTCTAATATTTATTATCCCTTTTTTCCCCTCTTAAAAAATCCAATTTCGTTAACAAATATTATTTTTTCTTATCTTACATAAAACATTTCTATTAAATTATACATAAAATCAATATTTATGAAATATTTTCTAGCTCTTTTATTATAGGAAGTGTATTTCTACTGACTGCTAAAGCAGCTAGTGGTAATTAATGATTATATAATTATATAAATATAAATAAATAAATAATAAATAATATATATATATATATATTTAACTATTACTTTTTTTTTTTTTTTGATTAAATTAATACGTTGATTTAACGGGTTATCCTTTTAGGTAGTAATAGTTGTACCACTGAAGCACTTAGTAATTCAGAATCTAAGTGTGACGGTGATGAAATTATAACTAGTTATTGTATTGGTAAAGATAAATTAATACATGGTATTATTAGTGAAGGTAATAGTTGTCAAGTTACAAGTCAAAAATTTGAAAATGATTCATTTAATATACTTAAAATTGAAAGCGGTGCAAGTTTTGAAATAGTAGATGATATATTTCAAGTAGATTTTGAAACTGAATTATATAAATTATTAAGTGTAAAATGTGATGATGATGGAAATTGTAGTTTTGGAACAGATGAGCATATCGTTGTAAATGTCAATAAGTATGAAATATCATTTAATTTATCAGAGGGTAAAACTCAAAATAAAAAATTAGGTACAGAAATAAGAACGGGATGTAGTGATATTGATAGTGATGGTGATAATGATTTTACAGCTAGTTCAATTGCTTGTATTAAAAGTGATACTATAACTGATTATTGTATTCATTCCGATAGATTTATATATGGTATTACAGTAACGGGAACTAGTTGTAAATTAACTAATGAACCTTTTACAGAAGATTCATATAATAATGTAGTTCAAATAGGTACTCCTATATTTAAAATGGTTGATTTAAGTACCACTGATATTAGTAGTAAATTAGATAAATTATTTATTGTAAATTGTAATGATGATGGAAATTGTAGTCGTGGAGCTGGTAAAGTTATTGATTCAACTGGTAATTCTTATGAAATATCACTCTATGAAATTGAAAATAAAAAAATAGGAATGATTATCAATGATTCTTGTATTGTTTCAAATTTTGCTACTTCAGATGAGACAGCTTGTAATAATTCTGATACTATAACCGAATATTGTATTGGTATAGATAATTTAATACATGGTATCACTGGTGAAGGTAATCTTTGTAAAGTTACAAGTCAAGCATTTATTGATGGTTCAATTAATATACTTAAAATTGAATCCAGTAGAAAATTTGAGAAAATTGATGTTAGTCAAATAGATATTGAAGAAGAAGGTTTATTATATAAATTAATTATAGTAAAATGTGATTTTTCTGGAAATTGTAGTCGTGGAACCGATGTGATTATTGATGGAACTGGTAACTTTTATGAAATATCAGAAGATGTAACTCAAAATAGAAAATTTGTATTAGATATAAAAAATAGTTGTATTGCCGGAACAATTAGTAATCCAGAGTCAGTATGTAAGAGTACTGAAACTATAACCAGTTATTGTATTCAAGACAAAATTATACATGGTATTAAGGAGGGAAGTGATGGTAGTTGTATAGTAGCAGGAACTTTTGAAGATGGTTCAACTAACATACTTAAAATTGAATCAAGTAAAAAATTTAATAAAATTAATGTAAGTAAAGTAAATATTGAAGTTGAAGATTTACTATATAAATTATTAATTATTGATTGTGATTCTTCTGGAAATTGTAGTCGTGGAACTGGTGAAGTCATTGATTCCACGGGAAATTCTTATGCAATATTATTCTATGACATTGGAAATAAAAAAAGAAGTATTACAGATACTGCAGATTGTACTATAGAAGAAAATAAAGATCATGAACAATGTAAAACAGAAACTGTAGATTGTAGTTTAGAAGAAAATAAGGATCATGAACAATGTAAAACAGAAACTGTAGATTGTAGTTTAGAAGAAAATAAAGATCATGAACAATGTAAAACAGAAACTGTAGATTGTAGTTTAGAGGAAAATAAGGATCATGAACAATGTAAAACAGAAACTGTAGATTGTAGTTTAGAAGAAAATAAGGATCATGAACAATGTAAAACAGAAACTATAGATTGTACTTTAGAGGAAAATAAGGATCATGAACAATGTAAAATAGAAACTGTAGATTGTAGTTTAGAAGAAAATAAGGATCATGAACAATGTAAAACAGAAACTATAGATTGTACTTTAGAGGAAAATAAAGATCATGAACAATGTAAAACAGAAACTATAGATTGTACTTTAGAGGAAAATAAGGATCATGAACAATGTAAAACAGAAACTATAGATTGTACTTTAGAGGAAAATAAAGATCATGAACAATGTAAAACAGAAACTGTAGATTGTAGTTTAGAGGAAAATAAGGATCATGAACAATGTAAAACAGAAACTATAGATTGTAGTTTAGAGGAAAATAAAGATCATGAACAATGTAAAACAGAAACTGTAGATTGTAGTTTAGAGGAAAATAAAGATCATGAACAATGTAAAACAGAAACTATAGATTGTAGTTTAGAAGAAAATAAGGATCATGAACAATGTAAAACAGAAACTATAGATTGTAGTTTAGAAGAAAATAAGGATCATGAACAATGTAAAACAGAAACTGTAGATTGTAGTTTAGAGGAAAATAAGGATCATGAACAATGTAAAACAGAAACTGTAGATTGTAGTTTAGAAGAAAATAAAGATCATGAACAATGTAAAACAGAAACTATAGATTGTAGTTTAGAAGAAAATAAGGATCATGAACAATGTAAAACAGAAACTATAGATTGTAGTTTAGAAGAAAATAAAGATCATGAACAATGTAAAACAGAAACTATAGATTGTAGTTTAGAGGAAAATAAAGATCATGAACAATGTAAAACAGAAACTATAGATTGTACTTTAGAGGAAAATAAAGATCATGAACAATGTAAAACAGAAACTGTAGATTGTAGTTTAGAGGAAAATAAGGATCATGAACAATGTAAAACAGAAACTATAGATTGTAGTTTAGAGGAAAATAAGGATCATGAACAATGTAAAACAGAAACTATAGATTGTAGTTTAGAAGAAAATAAGGATCATGAACAATGTAAAACAGAAACTATAGATTGTAGTTTAGAGGAAAATAAAGATCATGAACAATGTAAAACAGAAACTATAGATTGTAGTTTAGAGGAAAATAAGGATCATGAACAATGTAAAACAGAAACTATAGATTGTAGTTTAGAGGAAAATAAGGATCATGAACAATGTAAAACAGAAACTATAGATTGTAGTTTAGAAGAAAATAAGGATCATGAACAATGTAAAACAGAAACTATAGATTGTAGTTTAGAAGAAAATAAGGATCATGAACAATGTAAAACAGAAACTATAGATTGTAGTTTAGAGGAAAATAAAGGATCATGAACAATGTAAAACAGAAACTATAGATTGTACTTTAGAGGAAAATAAAGATCATGAACAATGTAAAACAGAAACTATAGATTGTAGTTTAGAGGAAAATAAGGATCATGAACAATGTAAAACAGAAACTATAGATTGTAGTTTAGAAGAAAATAAGGATCATGAACAATGTAAAACAGAAACTATAGATTGTAGTTTAGAGGAAAATAAGGATCATGAACAATGTAAAACAGAAACTATAGATTGTAGTTTAGAGGAAAATAAAGATCATGAACAATGTAAAACAGAAACTATAGATTGTAGTTTAGAGGAAAATAAGGATCATGAACAATGTAAAACAGAAACTATAGATTGTAGTTTAGAAGAAAATAAGGATCATGAACAATGTAAAACAGAAACTATAGATTGTAGTTTAGAGGAAAATAAGGATCATGAACAATGTAAAACAGAAACTATAGATTGTAGTTTAGAGGAAAATAAGGATCATGAACAATGTAAAACAGAAACTATAGATTGTAGTTTAGAAGAAAATAAGGATCATGAACAATGTAAAACAGAAACTATAGATTGTAGTTTAGAAGAAAATAAGGATCATGAACAATGTAAAACAGAAACTATAGATTGTAGTTTAGAGGAAAATAAGGATCATGAACAATGTAAAACAGAAACTATAGATTGTAGTTTAGAGGAAAATAAGGATCATGAACAATGTAAAACAGAAACTATAGATTGTAGTTTAGAGGAAAATAAGGATCATGAACAATGTAAAACAGAAACTATAGATTGTAGTTTAGAGGAAAATAAGGATCATGAACAATGTAAAACAGAAACTATAGATTGTAGTTTAGAGGAAAATAAAGATCATGAACAATGTAAAACAGAAACTATAGATTGTAGTTTAGAGGAAAATAAAGATCATGAACAATGTAAAACAGAAACTATAGATTGTAGTTTAGAGGAAAATAAGGATCATGAACAATGTAAAACAGAAACTATAGATTGTAGTTTAGAAGAAAATAAGGATCATGAACAATGTAAAACAGAAACTATAGATTGTAGTTTAGAAGAAAATAAGGATCATGAACAATGTAAAACAGAAACTATAGATTGTAGTTTAGAGGAAAATAAGGATCATGAACAATGTAAAACAGAAACTATAGATTGTAGTTTAGAAGAAAATAAGGATCATGAACAATGTAAAACAGAAACTATAGATTGTAGTTTAGAAGAAAATAAGGATCATGAACAATGTAAAACAGAAACTATAGATTGTAGTTTAGAGGAAAATAAGGATCATGAACAATGTAAAACAGAAACTATAGATTGTAGTTTAGAGGAAAATAAGGATCATGAACAATGTAAAACAGAAACTATAGATTGTAGTTTAGAGGAAAATAAGGATCATGAACAATGTAAAACAGAAACTATAGATTGTAGTTTAGAGGAAAATAAGGATCATGAACAATGTAAAACAGAAACTATAGATTGTAGTTTAGAGGAAAATAAGGATCATGAACAATGTAAAACAGAAACTATAGATTGTAGTTTAGAGGAAAATAAGGATCATGAACAATGTAAAACAGAAACTATAGATTGTAGTTTAGAGGAAAATAAGGATCATGAACAATGTAAAACAGAAACTATAGATTGTAGTTTAGAGGAAAATAAGGATCATGAACAATGTAAAACAGAAACTATAGATTGTAGTTTAGAGGAAAATAAGGATCATGAACAATGTAAAACAGAAACTATAGATTGTAGTTTAGAGGAAAATAAGGATCATGAACAATGTAAAACAGAAACTATAGATTGTAGTTTAGAAGAAAATAAGGATCATGAACAATGTAAAACAGAAACTATAGATTGTAGTTTAGAGGAAAATAAAGATCATGAACAATGTAAAACAGAAACTATAGATTGTAGTTTAGAGGAAAATAAGGATCATGAACAATGTAAAACAGAAACTATAGATTGTAGTTTAGAAGAAAATAAGGATCATGAACAATGTAAAACAGAAACTATAGATTGTAGTTTAGAGGAAAATAAGGATCATGAACAATGTAAAACAGAAACTATAGATTGTAGTTTAGAAGAAAATAAGGATCATGAACAATGTAAAACAGAAACTATAGATTGTAGTTTAGAGGAAAATAAGGATCATGAACAATGTAAAACAGAAACTATAGATTGTAGTTTAGAAGAAAATAAGGATCATGAACAATGTAAAACAGAAACTATAGATTGTAGTTTAGAGGAAAATAAAGATCATGAACAATGTAAAACAGAAACTATAGATTGTAGTTTAGAAGAAAATAAGGATCATGAACAATGTAAAACAGAAACTATAGATTGTAGTTTAGAGGAAAATAAGGATCATGAACAATGTAAAACAGAAACTATAGATTGTAGTTTAGAAGAAAATAAGGATCATGAACAATGTAAAACAGAAACTATAGATTGTAGTTTAGAAGAAAATAAGGATCATGAACAATGTAAAACAGAAACTATAGATTGTAGTTTAGAGGAAAATAAGGATCATGAACAATGTAAAACAGAAACTGTAGATTGTAGTTTAGAGGAAAATAAAGATCATGAACAATGTAAAACAGAAACTATAGATTGTAGTTTAGAGGAAAATAAGGATCATGAACAATGTAAAACAGAAACTATAGATTGTAGTTTAGAAGAAAATAAGGATCATGAACAATGTAAAACAGAAACTATAGATTGTAGTTTAGAAGAAAATAAGGATCATGAACAATGTAAAACAGAAACTATAGATTGTAGTTTAGAAGAAAATAAGGATCATGAACAATGTAAAACAGAAACTGTAGATTGTAGTTTAGAGGAAAATAAGGATCATGAACAATGTAAAACAGAAACTATAGATTGTAGTTTAGAGGAAAATAAGGATCATGAACAATGTAAAACAGAAACTATAGATTGTAGTTTAGAAGAAAATAAGGATCATGAACAATGTAAAACAGAAACTATAGATTGTAGTTTAGAGGAAAATAAGGATCATGAACAATGTAAAACAGAAACTATAGATTGTAGTTTAGAGGAAAATAAGGATCATGAACAATGTAAAACAGAAACTATAGATTGTAGTTTAGAGAAAATAAGGATCATGAACAATGTAAAACAGAAACTATAGATTGTAGTTTAGAGGAAAATAAGGATCATGAACAATGTAAAACAGAAACTATAGATTGTAGTTTAGAGGAAAATAAGGATCATGAACAATGTAAAACAGAAACTATAGATTGTAGTTTAGAAGAAAATAAGGATCATGAACAATGTAAAACAGAAACTATAGATTGTAGTTTAGAGGAAAATAAGGATCATGAACAATGTAAAACAGAAACTATAGATTGTAGTTTAGAGGAAAATAAGATCATGAACAATGTAAAACAGAAACTATAGATTGTAGTTTAGAGGAAAATAAGGATCATGAACAATGTAAAACAGAAACTATAGATTGTAGTTTAGAGGAAAATAAGGATCATGAACAATGTAAAACAGAAACTATAGATTGTAGTTTAGAAGAAAATAAGGATCATGAACAATGTAAAACAGAAACTATAGATTGTAGTTTAGAGGAAAATAAGGATCATGAACAATGTAAAACAGAAACTATAGATTGTAGTTTAGAGGAAAATAAGGATCATGAACAATGTAAAACAGAAACTATAGATTGTAGTTTAGAGGAAAATAAGGATCATGAACAATGTAAAACAGAAACTATAGATTGTAGTTTAGAGGAAAATAAGGATCATGAACAATGTAAAACAGAAACTATAGATTGTAGTTTAGAGGAAAATAAGGATCATGAACAATGTAAAACAGAAACTATAGATTGTAGTTTAGAGGAAAATAAGGATCATGAACAATGTAAAACAGAAACTATAGATTGTAGTTTAGAGGAAAATAAGGATCATGAACAATGTAAAACAGAAACTATAGATTGTAGTTTAGAGGAAAATAAGGATCATGAACAATGTAAAACAGAAACTATAGATTGTAGTTTAGAGGAAAATAAGGATCATGAACAATGTAAAACAGAAACTATAGATTGTAGTTTAGAGGAAAATAAGGATCATGAACAATGTAAAACAGAAACTATAGATTGTAGTTTAGAAGAAAATAAGGATCATGAACAATGTAAAACAGAAACTATAGATTGTAGTTTAGAGGAAAATAAGGATCATGAACAATGTAAAACAGAAACTATAGATTGTAGTTTAGAGGAAAATAAGGATCATGAACAATGTAAAACAGAAACTATAGATTGTAGTTTAGAAGAAAATAAGGATCATGAACAATGTAAAACAGAAACTATAGATTGTAGTTTAGAGGAAAATAAGGATCATGAACAATGTAAAACAGAAACTATAGATTGTAGTTTAGAGGAAAATAAGGATCATGAACAATGTAAAACAGAAACTATAGATTGTAGTTTAGAAGAAAATAAGGATCATGAACAATGTAAAACAGAAACTGTAGATTGTAGTTTAGAGGAAAATAAGGATCATGAACAATGTAAAACAGAAACTATAGATTGTACTTTAGAAGAAAATAAAGATCATGAACAATGTAAAACAGAAACTGTAGATTGTAGTTTAGAAGAAAATAAGGATCATGAACAATGTAAAACAGAAACTATAGATTGTACTTTAGAGGAAAATAAGGATCATGAACAATGTAAAACAGAAACTATAGATTGTAGTTTAGAAGAAAATAAGGATCATGAACAATGTAAAACAGAAACTATAGATTGTACTTTAGAGGAAAATAAAGATCATGAACAATGTAAAACAGAAACTGTAGATTGTACTTTAGAGGAAAATAAGGATCATGAACAATGTAAAACAGAAACTATAGATTGTAGTTTAGAAGAAAATAAAGATCATGAACAATGTAAAACAGAAACTGTAGATTGTAGTTTAGAAGAAAATAAAGATCATGAACAATGTAAAACAGAAACTATAGATTGTACTTTAGAGGAAAATAAAGATCATGAACAATGTAAAACAGAAACTGTAGATTGTACTTTAGAGGAAAATAAGGATCATGAACAATGTAAAACAGAAACTGTAGATTGTAGTTTAGAAGAAAATAAGGATCATGAACAATGTAAAACAGAAACTATAGATTGTAGTTTAGAAGAAAATAAAGATCATGAACAATGTAAAACAGAAACTGTAGATTGTAGTTTAGAAGAAAATAAAGATCATGAACAATGTAAAACAGAAACTATAGATTGTACTTTAGAGGAAAATAAAGATCATGAACAATGTAAAACAGAAACTATAGATTGTACTTTAGAGGAAAATAAGGATCATGAACAATGTAAAACAGAAACTATAGATTGTAGTTTAGAGGAAAATAAAGATCATGAACAATGTAAAATAGAAACTGTAGATTGTAGTTTAGAAGAAAATAAGGATCATGAACAATGTAAAACAGAAACTATAGATTGTACTTTAGAGGAAAATAAAGATCATGAACAATGTAAAACAGAAACTATAGATTGTACTTTAGAGGAAAATAAGGATCATGAACAATGTAAAACAGAAACTGTAGATTGTAGTTTAGAAGAAAATAAGGATCATGAACAATGTAAAACAGAAACTATAGATTGTACTTTAGAGGAAAATAAGGATCATGAACAATGTAAAACAGAAACTATAGATTGTAGTTTAGAAGAAAATAAAGATCATGAACAATGTAAAACAGAAACTGTAGATTGTAGTTTAGAGGAAAATAAGGATCATGAACAATGTAAAACAGAAACTATAGATTGTAGTTTAGAAGAAAATAAAGATCATGAACAATGTAAAACAGAAACTGTAGATTGTAGTTTAGAAGAAAATAAGGATCATGAACAATGTAAAACAGAAACTATAGATTGTACTTTAGAGGAAAATAAAGATCATGAACAATGTAAAACAGAAACTATAGATTGTAGTTTAGAAGAAAATAAGGATCATGAACAATGTAAAACAGAAACTATAGATTGTACTTTAGAGGAAAATAAGGATCATGAACAATGTAAAACAGAAACTATAGATTGTACTTTAGAGGAAAATAAAGATCATGAACAATGTAAAACAGAAACTATAGATTGTACTTTAGAGGAAAATAAGGATCATGAACAATGTAAAACAGAAACTATAGATTGTACTTTAGAGGAAAATAAAGATCATGAACAATGTAAAACAGAAACTATAGATTGTACTTTAGAGGAAAATAAGGATCATGAACAATGTAAAACAGAAACTGTAGATTGTAGTTTAGAAGAAAATAAGGATCATGAACAATGTAAAACAGAAACTGTAGATTGTAGTTTAGAAGAAAATAAAGATCATGAACAATGTAAAACAGAAACTATAGATTGTACTTTAGAGGAAAATAAGGATCATGAACAATGTAAAACAGAAACTATAGATTGTACTTTAGAGGAAAATAAAGATCATGAACAATGTAAAACAGAAACTATAGATTGTAGTTTAGAAGAAAATAAAGATCATGAACAATGTAAAACAGAAACTGTAGATTGTAGTTTAGAAGAAAATAAGGATCATGAACAATGTAAAACAGAAACTATAGATTGTACTTTAGAGGAAAATAAAGATCATGAACAATGTAAAACAGAAACTATAGATTGTAGTTTAGAAGAAAATAAAGATCATGAACAATGTAAAACAGAAACTGTAGATTGTAGTTTAGAAGAAAATAAGGATCATGAACAATGTAAAACAGAAACTGTAGATTGTAGTTTAGAAGAAAATAAAGATCATGAACAATGTAAAACAGAAACTGTAGATTGTAGTTTAGAAGAAAATAAGGATCATGAACAATGTAAAACAGAAACTGTAGATTGTAGTTTAGAGGAAAATAAAGATCATGAACAATGTAAAACAAATGAAATAGTTATAAATGATTATTGTTCAGATTCAGTTCTTACTAATTCAAATGAAGAAGCTTGTGATAATTCTAATAATATAACCAGTTATTGTATTAATAAAAAAATTATACATGGTATCAAGGAAGGTGGTGGTAGTTGTATAGTAGCAGGACCTTTTGAAAATAATTCAAAAAATATACTTAAAATGGAAAGCAGTACAAGTTTTGAAATAGTAGGATTAAACCCAGTATATTTTGAATCTGAATTAAATAAATTATTAATTGTAAATTGTGATGATAATGAAAATTGTATTATTGGAACAGATGAGAATGTCGATGTAAAAGGCAATAAGTATGAAATATCATATAATTTATCAGAGGGTAAAACTCAAAATAGAAAATTAGGAATATTCATAAGTACTGAATGTGTTGTTGATAGTGATAGTGTTTTCTCAGATAGTTCGATTGCTTGTACTAATAGTGATACTATGACGGATTATTGCATTCATTCCGATAGAGTTATATATGGTATTACAGAAAAAGGAACTAATTGTAAATTAACTAATGAACCTTTCACAGAAGGTTCATATAATAATGTAGTTCAAAAAGGTACCCCCGTATTTACAATGGTTGATTTAAGTACCACTGATATTAGTAGTATATTAGATAAATTATTTATTGTAAATTGTCCTATCGGTGAAAATTGTAGACTAGCAGTTGATGAAATTATTGATTCTACTGGTAATTCTTATGAAATATCAATCTATGAAACTGAAAATAGAATAGTAGAAATAAATATAAGTGATATCTGTAATAGTACTGATCTTACTGATTCAGATGAAACCACTTGTAGTTATACTGATACCATTACCAGTTACTGTATTAATGACAAAATTATACATGGTATTAAGACTAGTGGTGGCAGTTGTATAATAGCAGGATCTTTTGATGATGATTCAACTAATGTACTTAAAATTAAATCCAGCAAAGAATTTGAAATAATTGATCCAAGTACAAAAGATATTGAAAAGGATCATTTATTATATAAATTATTAATTATAAAATGTACTGGTTCAACTTGTAGTCGTGGAACGGAACATATTATTGATAAAACTGGTAATTCTTTTGAAATAGCAGTTGATAAAACTCAAAATAGAAAAGTAGTAATAGACATAAGCAATAGTTGTCCTTCTAATGAGACAACTTGTGATGATGATGATACAGTAACAGGTTATTGTATAGATAATGGAAAGATATATGGTATTAAAGATGGTAGTCATTGTCAAGTAATGAGTGAAACTCTTACTAATGCTTCAACTAATGTACTTGAAATTAAATCCAGTAAAGAATTTGAAATAATTGATCCAAGTACAAAAGATATTGAAACAGACCGTTTATTATATAAATTATTAATTATAAAATGCGAAGGTTCAAGTTGTAGTCGTGGAACACAAATAATTACTGATATAAATGGTAATTCTTATGAGATATCAGATGATAAAACCCAAAATAAAAAAATAGGTAAATTATTCTATTATTATTAGAATTAAATAGACAAAATAAAAGTTAAAAAAAAAATAAAAAATAAATATAACTATATAACTTTTCTTTTTATAACTTTCTTATTTATTTATTTGTTTATTTTATTTATTTATATTAATCTCTATCGATAATTTAAAGATTGTAAAAATAGCGGAATTACGGTAGGAGAAGATGGAAAATTAAGAATATCATCAATATGTAAGTATAAATTATAAATTTAAAATATTAATAAACTTTTTTTTAAAAAAGAGAAAACGTTTTACCAAATCTTTTAATGTGAATCTAACAAGCAATGTTTTATTTTTTTATTAAATGTAAATTTCAATATACACATATACATATATAATCTTAATCTTTAAATAAATATTAGGTAATGCTGGTTATTATTTAATGAAGAATGGTAAGGCAGTTTACGATGTTACTACTGAATGTAGTGAAAGTGGAGCTAATTGTATATTGCAGTACTGTGATGGAACTGATCCTTGTACAGAAATAAGTAATGCTGTAGGTTATGTTCTCTATGGAGGAGATGGTAATACATTTTTAAAATGTAATGGTACGAAATGTACCACAGTTGATAATGTAGATAATATCCAAACTGCTGCAGAGAATACTTGTGGAGTTGGAGAAATAGGTAAAATTGTTCAAACTACAACAACTAATTTCTGTGAAAAAGCCAGTGGAAGTGGTCAAGATTATAGTAGAAGTAGTTTTACTTATTACTTCATAAACACATCTTCTGGAACAATATTTGGAAGTGGATATGTCTTAGTAAAAGCTGGTTACAATGGTATAGTAAAAGTTACTGATGAAGGATATTATTTAGATAGTACAGGTACAGGTAATTTACTTACGAATACCTTAATTTATTGTGATGGTAGAGCATGTAGTCACATTACAGCTCAAGATGAGGGAATTTATTTAAATAAGTTAAGAGAAGATTTAGCAACTAGTTTAATTGAATGTAAGACATCAGGTGGATGTAATCAAAAATCATCTGCACCTACTAATGGTCAGTATTATTTAGATGCTAGTGAAAAATTATTAATTAAATGTGAAACTGGAGGTTGTGATTATGTCATGGACGCCAATGGTTACTACATTTATAATAAATCTCAAAAGAAGTTAATATCATGTATTGAAGGAACATGTAAAATAATAGATGGTTCAGGTTATTATATAAATGCTGGAGAAAGTAATAGTAAGCAATTAATAAACTGTGGTGCTAGTAGTTGTTCAGATTCAGAGGTATTAGCTAATACCTATGTAAACAGTGGTATGACGCTAAGAGATAAAGAAATTCTTTGTACTAGTAATGGATGTTTTGTAAAGCCATATGCCAATAATCATTACATTAATAATGATGATGTAAAAGCTAGATGTCAACCAATATATGCAGGAAGTAAATTAACTATATCAGTAGGATGTAATGTTGGATATTATTTATTAACTAGTGAAAAATCAATAACTGATGTCAGTGAATGTACTACTAATAATGAATGTGATTTAAGATTATGTAAAAAAGCAGATGGAAGTGAGGCATGTAGTGAAGCTAGTTTAACAGGTTATACTATTTTTGCTTATGATAAAAGTCTCTTAAAATGTAGTGGAAGTAAATGTGAAACGGTTACTTCCTCTGCTGGATATTATGTCAATGCAGATCAAACTGGAAGAGATAAATTAATTCAATGTGTTAGTGGAGTTTGTGAATCGATTGTTCCTTCCAAAGGTTATTATATTAATGCTGGATCTAGTGATTCTACAAAACGTATCATAAAATTCACTGATGGTGTTATTAAAGAAATTGAAGGTAATCCGGCATCAGCTTCGGATGTTATTGCTGGAAGTTGTGATGGAAATAGTGTAGGTAAAATAGTAAAAGGTGCCACAGCAAGTAATATTTGTATTAGTAGTACGAAAAATATTGATATGACTTCAACTACATCTGAAGGTTACTACTCTATCACGCTAAGTTCAGGTACTGCCTTAGGTAAAGAAGGTAGAGAAGTTATTGTGAAAATTGGAAATGGAGCTGCAGTAGTTGTATCCAATAAAGGTTATTATATCAATGCTGATGAGAGTACTAAAGCAAATCTACCAATACTTGAATGTATAAATGCTAGAACAGGAGAAGGTAAAGGTATTTCAAAAACCGATACCATCTTTAAGAGTGGATGTAGTAAATCTATTGCAGGAGGTCTTATCACTGAATCTTCAACTTATAAATTCTGTCCAAGTCGTCAAGGTTCAGGAGTTGATTTTTCTGTAGCAACAGAAAACTATGGCGTTATAATATTAGAAACCAGTTCTACGGCTTTCGAACCACAAGATTCAACTAGTAAAAATGTTTTAGTAAAATATGGTAAGAATTCAGTTGCTGTTGTAGATATGTCTGATCCAATTTGGAATGAAGGTATTAGATACTTTGTTAATGGATTAGATACTTCCACTAAACCATTAATTCAATGTAATGGAAGAATTTGTAAGGCTATTGAAGCTCCAGGAAAAGGTTATTATCTTAATTATGGTGAAGGTAATGAAAAGCAACCATTTATAAGTTATGATGGTTCAAATATTGAAATTATTGATCCATCAACCATATTTAATTCATGTAACAAAACAATTGATGGTGGTGTTTCAGTGATGGGCGATACTATTAATTTCTGTCCAACAAGACAAAATGATGAAAGAGTAGATATGGCTAATCCAACTACCCTTAAATATTATTTAGTTGACGTTGTCAAAGGTCAAAAATCATTATATGTTAATGGTAATACCGCTTCTTCCATATATCAAAAAATTCTTGTAAAAGTTCAAGATCATCAAGTCACCGTCGTCAAAAATTCAAGTGGTTATTATTTAAATTCTGGAAGTAATAATAATGTTTTACCTGTCATACGTTGTATTCAAGGATCTTGTGAATATATGACAGCTAGTTCCATCAGTACAAATTCTTGTGAAGCAGGAAATATAATAAATAATGGAAAATACAAAATATGTATTGCTAGTGTTGGTGTTGAATTAAAAGCTACTAATAATGTAGATTATTATTTCATGACCGTGGCTAGTGATAAATTCTCACCATTTACTGGACAATATAAGGTGGATCAAAAAGATGGATTTAAAATCTTGGTAAGATTAAGTGATGATGCTGTTGAATTAGTCCATGCCGAAGGATATTATTTAGCAAAGGAAGGAGGACAAAATATTGTAGTATATTGTGATAATAGAATATGTGATAAATTAACACCACCAACTACTGATATCTATCTTAACGCTGGCATTGGAAAACCATTAATAGTATATAATAGTGGTTGGAAATTAAGTAATGCTAATGTAGGATACTATTTAAATGCTGGAGGTCATACCTATTCCAATACTTTAATTAAATGTACTTCTACCACTGAATGCGATTTAGTTCAAAGCCCTGAAATTGGTTATTATGTTAATAATGGAGTTGCATCCAATGCTGTCATAAAGTGTGATGGAAAGGAATGTGAAGCTATAACTAATGCTGCAAGTAATGATGTAACTGATGCTGCCTGTACGGCAAATATAGCAAAATTATCAGTGTATAACGGTGGTGCTATTACAACACATTTATGTTTAGGAGATAATGAAGTTTCGAACTATTCAGGTTCTGATGATACTTATTATTTACTAACAATAAATGGTAGTGGTGGTGAAAAGAATTCCTTATTTACTGGTGTAGTAGATACTACTAAAACAGTTTTAATAAGAACAGGAAATAATGCTGCTGTTTTAGAAGAAAATGTTTCTACAGGATACTATATATCTAATGGAGCTTTAATCCAATGTATTGATGATAAAGCGGCCAATTGTAAATCGGTTTCATACGACATTGGTTATTATTTAAATGCCAATGCTAACAATAAGAATTTACTACCAATTATTTGGAATGATGGTACTAGTAGTAAAGGTGTTATTGCTGATTCCAATGCTCATGTCATGACAGCATGTAATGCCAATAATGTAGGAAAATTAATTTATAGTGATAATGGATTGACCTCTATATGTATTGCTGAGGGTACAGGAGGTACTGTTGATATCTCAACTGACACCGCTAAATATTATGTTATAGAAGTAAAAGCAGGACAAACTACACCATTTACTGGAGCTACAGCAGTTACAGGAAATACCAAAGTTGTTATTAAAGTAGAAAAGAATTCGGTGAACTTAGTAACTATTGAAGCCAATGAATATATTATTAGTGGTACAAAACAATTAATAGGAAAAGATTTAATATTGATAAATGATCCAAGTGGTTATTTCATTAATGGTGAAAAGGCAAATTCTCTTATTGAATGTGACGCTACCAAATGTAAAGTAATGGAAAACGTACAAAATGGTTATTATGTAGCAGGAAATAAGTATGCAGCAAATACAAGAATAGGATGTAATGGCAGTGTATGTGAAGCGATTACCATAAACTATAAATGTAATGAGAGTAATGGTGGAAAAGGTCATGTTGCTTTAAACAATGCAGGTAATGCCATAGGATTATGTTATGGTAGTTTAGATACTAATACTGTAGCAATTCCAACGGATACAACGAAAAAATACTATCATCTAAGTTTATATAGTGGTGAAGCATCCGTTTTTACAGGAAATGAAGCTGTCACTAAAGATACCAATATATTAGTAGAAGCGACTAATAATAATGTATTATTACACAGTAAAGCAGGTTATTATTTCAGTGAGACTGTTGCAAATTCACTAATAAAAATCGAATGTGTTAACAATGTTTGTACCACAAAACCAATCAATACTAGTAGAAAAGGTTATTATGTAAGTACTGGACATTCAGGAAAGATTATTAAATGTGATGGAAGTGGATCATGTACGGAAGAAAATCTTGCAACCTCATGTACCTCATCAGAATTAATTGTTGATGGTAATAAACTTTGTATTGGTAATAATAAAAAAGTAGATATCACCGGAAATGAAGATTATTATGTTATTACTACTACTGCTGCAACAGCATTTGGAGCTGCAGGTGAATATTTAATTAGAGTAGGAAATGAAGCTGCTATTAGTGTAAGTCCTAAGTATGGAAAGTATTATGTAAGTTCAGAAGTCGATAAAATTATAATGGGAAAACCGGATAGTCAAACTGAAACGGCTACTATAGATGAAGGTTATTATCATGTCATTACAAGAAGTAAACCTGAAGATGCTGTAAAGGAAAAATTAATATATTGTAGTGGAACCACGTCTAGTAAATGTAATGATGTATGTAATGGTGGTGATGGTAGTACAAATGAATGTAATGTTGGTTACTATAAAAACGGATATATCGGTTCAAGTGGAAAACCAGTCATTAATTATAAAACGGATCATACTTTTTCTGAAGAAGATACAGGTGTTGTCAATTGTTCAGGAACTAATAAAGGAAAACTTGCAGTAATAAATAATGTATTAGAAGGTTTCTGTTTAGGTGCTAGTCGAGCCATTGATTTTACTAAGGCTGGTGAAGTACATTATATTTTAAGTGTAAATAGTGGAAGTGGATTTGGTACCTCCGGAACTAAACATTTAGTTAAATCAGGAAATGGTAAAGCCATTTCAATAACACCAGAAGCTGGTAAGATACAATATTATATAACAGGAGAAAGTGGTAAAATCATTAAATGTGAAGATAATGATGTTAACCATTGTATTCTTGAACCCGTAGCGGATGTTTATTACATTACTACCAGAGATGATGATAACGCTGGTGGTTTAATGAAATGCATTAGAACTTGTAGTGAAGGAAGTGAATGTGTTACAACTTGTGATACTGTAACACTAGCTTCAACTTCTGGTTATAAATATTATATAAATGGTAATAAAAAGGAAGGTCAAAGTGAATTAATAGAGTGTATCAATGGTAATTGTGTTGCCGTTACCACAGCTAATTTGATACCAGGATATTATATGAATGGTAATGATAATCCAGCCAATAATAACGAGAAAATTATTAAATGTACTGCTTCTGAATGTAGTTTAGGTAGTTCAAGTGATTTCGAAAGCACTTGTTCTACAGCAGGAAAATTAGTATTCAGTGAAGGAAAAGTAAAGTATTGCATTAACGCCACCGATAACCTTAATATTGGTGATACCAATGGCTATTATTATTTAATTAATACAGATTCAGTAGTATATACGGCAACAAGCGGTGATAAAGCTCTAGTGAAAACTGGTAATAATGCCTTAAAATTAGTAACCGCCGGTAAAGGATATTATCTTAATTCAGGAAGCGGCGCTACTACTTATCCTGTAATTTCTTGTACTTCTGGTACTTGTAGTCTGTTGGCAACTATTGAAGATAAAGAATGTAGTGATAAAACCGTAAATGTAGGACAACTTGTAAAGAATAATAATAAAATTTATATCTGTGAAAGTGCAACCGATAAAATTGAAATTAAATATAATCCAAGTAATGTAGAATACCATAAACTTGAATTAGATGCAAACCATGGTGTATTTGGATCAAAAGATGATAAAGTTTTAATTGAAGTAGGTCATGGATTTGCAAAATTAATGGAAGGTACAGGTACTACAGGTACTACAGGTACAGCCTATTATATGGAATCTGCAACTAAGAAAATTTCAAGTGTCACTGCTTATGAAGCTTGTGCTACGGATGCTTTCGTTACTAGATATACGGTAGGAACGGACACTTCAAGTACACCAAACCATAATAATGTCATTATAGCTGAAAATACTTGTGTTAAGGATTGTGGTGTAGGAAGTGAACGTACTCCAAATGGATGTCGACAAGGATATTATTTAATTAAGGAAGATAAAACGATAGCCAAAATGAAAGATGAAGTAGGCGATTTATATTATTGTGAATCAGCCAGCAAATGTGATAAAATTACCGATAAAATTGGTTATTTAGTTAATGCGGTTAATACAAGTAATGTTCCCTACATTAAATGTACTCCAACCTATGATGGAGTGGAATGTAAACTTATTGAAGTAACCAATAGTAGTTGTACAGGAGCTGATGCTAATGGAACACTTGCAGAGATAACCGAAGAAGTAGAAGGAACTA
Organism: Anaeromyces robustus; assembly: GCA_002104895.1. Taxonomy (NCBI): domain Eukaryota; kingdom Fungi; phylum Neocallimastigomycota; class Neocallimastigomycetes; order Neocallimastigales; family Neocallimastigaceae; genus Anaeromyces; species Anaeromyces robustus. The sequence goes on along the minus strand of MCFG01000649.1, from coordinate 33 downwards.
AAGTAAAATCAATAAAATTATGTCTTAATGGTG
>MCFG01000648.1:0-19310 GCA_002104895.1 Anaeromyces robustus | reverse complement strand
TTTAATATAAAAACTTTATCTTTCTCTTTAAAAAAAAAATTTTTTTTTTTTACTTTTTTTTCTATAAGAATTACAATATAAATGAATATATAATATATACTAATTATTGTATATATTACAATATATTTATATATATGTAGTAATTTTAATTATCAAAAACAACCAAAACATACACTCAAAAAAAAAAAAAAAAAAAAAAAACACAAAAAATATAAGGATTTATATTTATTAAACATCAACTCCAATATATTATATAGTATATAAATATATATTATAATATATGTAAACTACAACCGTACAATCATCTGCATTTTTTTTTTATATGTTTTTTTATTAATCTTAAGGTAAAAATAATTATATTGAACTTTTTTAATTTATAGTTTCTTTTCTTTTTTTAGTAATAGTAATAGTAATAAGTAAGATTACTTTTTAATATAACAAATAACAAATAATCACAATTACTTAAATATTAAAATAAAAACATATTATATTACTTTACAAGATTGATTGTAATTTATTTTTTTTTTTTTTTTCATTAGTATGTTTCAATCTTTTAATATTTAATATAATATGTTTTATTTTAATCATTTAAGTAATTAATAATTTAAAATAATTAAATAATTATATTATATTAAATACAGTTAATAATAAAAGAAATGTTAAAATCATTAAATGTTAATAATTCCAAAGATTTTAGTTTTGATTTAATACAGAGAATAAAAAATGTCACCTCATTTAATAAATCATTTATAATATAAATGATTATAAAGTTTTTTTATTACCCCTATTTCTTATATTTGTCTATGATATTTTTTTTTTGTATCATTTTTAAGATCATCATAAAAAAAAATTGCAATAGAAACTAAAATAAAGTAAAAATATAGAATAAATAAATATAGTAAAAATAAAGTTAAATAAAATAAAGTAAAATAAAATAAAAAAAAATAATATAATGAAATGAATAGAATACAATATGAATATGAATATATAAAATAAAATAAAATAAAATAAAATTGAATTAAGCATACTTTATATAAATAAATAAATAAATAAATAAATAAATAAATATACTATTTAAATAATACTTTAATATATAAATAAATAAATAAATATTATAAATAGAAATAAATCAAAAAATCGTCATTGAGTCATTGATTACAAATAGTAAATATTTATATCAATATATTACACAGTTGTATATTCAAATTTATTTTAATATAAAAAAAAAAAAAGAGAGAAAATTTTTTCACGTTTTTTTTTTAAAAAAAAAAAAAAGAAAAAAATGATACAAAATTCATAATAAATCAAAAAAAAAAAAAAAAAAAAAAAAAAATATTTATATTCAGAATAATATAAAAGCACTTTGATTTCTTTTATTTTTTTGTTTTTTTTTTCTTTTAATAATTAAAAAAATTAATAAAATAAAACTTATAATATAATAAAAAAATTGAATGCTTAAATGAAATGAGAAAACTTTAAATTAAATATAATAAAAATAACAAATAAAAACAAAAAAAAAAGAATAATAAGAATTAAATAAAAAATAATTCAGTATTATTAAAAATTACATTTTAATTATTGATTTCAATTTTAGAACAATCATGAATACAATAAAATTTATAAAATAATAAATTCATTAATATCAAATAATTATTATTAAAGCTAATATTAAAAAGTTTTTAATAATTTTTATTTTGTATTTGAAAAAAAAAGAAATATGAATTAAAAAAACGAATATTAACAATTCAAAATTATATTTTATTTAAAGTTTTTTTTTTTAATAAAAATAATTTATTAAAATTAAAATAATAATAATAAAATAATAAAAATATTCTAATAGTAAAATATTATTATTAATAATAACTAAATAATAAATATTAGATATTTTTTATTATAAAGACTTACAACTCTACTTAAAAAATATTTTTCAGAAAAAAATATTTTACAGAAATCAAAGGTAATATTTTAAATATTTTAAAATATTTTAAATTTAATATATGTATATATATATTTTTTTTCTTTTTTATTTTATTTTATTTTATTATTTTATTTTTATTTTATTATTTTATTATTTTATTATGATTTTTAATTTAAAATATATAATGTACGAAAGAATGTACATTATTATAGATATAAATACATTTTTAAGTTACATAAAAGAATGTTAAAATTTATCAAGAATAATATTATTAATAATATCAAAAAATTTTTTTATTTTATTTTTTACTCTTTTTAAAGTAATTTTTTTTTTTTTTTTTTAAAGTTTATAATTGAATATAGTGAAACACAATTTTTTATTGTTAAAAAAAATAGTAAAAAGTTTATTAGATAATTTTTTTTTAATTTAAAAAAAATAAGGAAAAACGGTTTGTTTGAACATGAAAAAAAAAAAAAATTTTTTTTTATTACAAAAAATTTATATTAATATATGTAGTAATATATTAAAATAATATATTTAATATATTTATAATATATTATTATTTATTTATTATATGTTCATACATTCATTTTTTTCTATTTTTTTTTTTTTTCAAAAATTTGTACCCTAAAACTTTAGAAAAAAAATTCTTTTATATATAAATAGTATTTTTTTCCCTTTTATTTATTTATTTATTTATTATTTTTTTTTTCAAGTTGTTTTTTTTTAAAAAAGATTATTTTAATTTAAATTATAATTCTTTTTTTATTTTACTGTGATATAATATAATTATTATTATATTTTTTTTAATTAAACAGTTTATTTTATTTTATCTTTTTTCTCTCTCATTATTATATTTAATCTTTATAAAACGTTATAACACTTTTTATTAATTTATTTTTATATTTAATTTAATTTTGTTTTCTTAATAATAGAAAACAATTAAATTATTACATTTTTGAGAATAATAATTCAATTACAATAATTATAAAATACATCTTTTTTTTTTTAAAAAAAAAGTAAATATGAAAGATAGAAATTATAATTACTATTAATAATAATTAATTAAAAGTATATTGATATTTTATGATAGAAAATATATTAATCAATAATATGATTAACATTTTATTTATATATATATTATTTAGGTTGAAAGTAAACAACTAATAAAAAAAAATTAAAAAAAAAATAAATAAAAAGCGTTTAGAGCGAATATCATCAATTAAATAATAAAACAAAAAACTTTCTATTTAATTTATTTAGATTTTAATTAAATAATTTATAAAGCGCATATCATAATAAAAAAATTAATCAAAATTCAACATATTTATATTTTTAATATAGTAGAAATACTTATAATATTAATAAAAAAAAATAAATACAATTAATTAAAAGCAAAGTAATAAAAAAAGAAGAAATTAAAAAAAAAAACAAAAACGAAAAAAAACGAAAAAAAAAACAAAAAAACAAATTAATATTATAATATATATCATTTTTTTAAAAAAAAAATTTATTTAAAATAGTTATGGCATCTATTGTTCAAAACATCAATTCAAAAGATAAGAGATTATCAAATACTATAACTTCAACTCTCGTAAATATATATATATTTTTTTAATTTATTATTGTTATAAATTTTTAAAGTTACTAATATGTAGTTTATTTATATTGTTTTTCAAAAAATAATTAACACTATTATTTTATTATTTTATATTTATATTTTTTTTAGAATTTTGAGAATGATTTAAAGATGAATAAAAATATAAAATCGTTGTGTTTAAATATTTCAACAAAATCATTAAACAATAATAAAAATTCTTTAATTCATTCTGCTAATACAAAGTCTCAAAGCATAAATAGTTTATTTAAATTATCTTCACCTACTACTCCTACATTTAACAATACTCCTAAAATAAAACAAAATAGTATTATTTATATTCATACTAAAGAAGATATAAGTGATTCTGAGTCTGATAACATATCCTTTAATAATAAAAATTCATCAATTGACGAATCTCCATCTTCACCAACTTCACCAACTTCTCCAAGAAGTAGTAATAGAACTAACCTTAATTTAAATATAAATTCTTTATTAAAGGATATTAAAAGTTTAAATTTCAAATATAAAAATAAAAGTTTTTTTGATAGTAATATAACATTACAACAAAGTCAAGAAAATCTTAATAAACTTGAACAATCTCTTATAGATAATAAAATAATAAAAAATAACAATAACAATAACGATACCACTAATAATAATACCAATATTAATTCAAATTTTAATACTAATACTAATATTAATACTAATACTAATACCAATAATAAAATTAATACTAATAATAATAATAATAATAATAACGACAATATAATGGAAAGTAGTACAGAAACTTTATTAGTTGTTCCATCATTTGATTCTGTTAATACTTCTTTAAATGATGTAACATCTGATTTTAAAAATTTAATATTATCTTCACCTACACCACCACCTACTTCAGAATTACCACCACCCCCTAAACCAACACCAAAATTCCTTCCACCACCACCTCCATTATTTAAATCAGATATCAATTTAGATTCTTTTGAACTTAAGAAAACAATAGGTACTGGTAGTTTTGGTAGAGTACATTTAGTAAAATCAAAAATTAATGATAAATATTATGCTATGAAAGCTATACCTAAAGGTCGTATTGCTAAAGAACAACAAATAGAACATATATTAGAAGAAAAACGTATATTAAACGAATTAAATCATCCATTATTTATTCAACTTTTAGGAACATTCCAAACAAGAACTCATCTTTTCATAGTAACTAATTATATAGCAGGGGGTGAACTTTTTGCTGTATTAAAAAAGAAAAATAGATTTTTGAATAACGTTGCTAAATTTTATGCTGCAGAAGTAACAGTAGCATTAGAATATCTTCATTCTAAAGATATTATATATCGTGATTTAAAACCAGAAAATATTATGTTAGATATTACTGGACATATAAAATTAGTTGATCTTGGTTTTGCAAAATATGTACCTGATGTAACTTATACCCTTTGTGGTACACCAGAATATATGGCACCAGAAGTAATACTATCGAAAGCTTATGGTAAAGCCGTTGATTGGTATGCTTTAGGTATATTAATTTATGAAATGCTTTGTGGTTATCCACCATACCATGATCAAGATCAACTTCAATTATATAAAAAGGTTTTAAGTGGTAAAATATATTGGCCATCTTTTATAAATGAAGATGCTAAAAATTTAATAGAACAATTAATTACTCCAGATTTAACAAAACGTTATGGAAATCTAAAGAATGGTGCAGAAGATATTAAACAACATAAATGGTTTGAAAATATTTCATGGAGTAAAGTAGCAAAATTAGGTATTACACCACCATTTATACCTGAAATTTATAATGAAGGAGATACAAGACATTTTCAACGTTATTCAGAATCCTGTGATAAAGAATATTATATATCTAAAGATCAAGAAGCTCAATTAGATAGTGAAGATAATTATGAAAAATATTTTAAAGATTTCTAATTAAATAACATAACAAAACAAAAAAAAAAAAATTTTTTTTTAAATAAAATGAATATTTTAGATTTATGTATTTTAAAAATATTTTTTTTTTCTTTTTTATTTAAATATTAATTTTAATTTATATAAATGATTAAAAAAAAAAAAAAGTACATAAATAATACCACATAATAAAATGAAAAATCATTATTTATTTATATTTAAAAAAAATATGTTTTGGTTGAAAAAAAAAAATAAGCATTCAAAAAACAAAAAAAAAAAAAACAAAAAAAAAACAAAAAAAAAAAAAAAAACAAAAAAAAAAAAAAAATACAAATATATATATATATATAAATAAATACAATATATATATATAAAATAATTTTTATAATTTCATAAATTCGTTTTAATTAATAAAAAAAAAATTTTTTTTTATTATAAACAAAACTTTAATCATCATTTAAGCATTCATTTAACTATTTTATTATTTTTTTTAACTCGATAATATTATATAGATTAAACAAAAAAAAAAAAAACTTTTTTTTTTTTAGTTGTTTATATATAGATAAAAATAAAAAGAAATTAATTTTTTTTTATTTATTTCATTTTAATTGTTATTATTTATTTATTTATTTATTTATTTATTTATTTATTTTTTAAACTTGAAAAAGATCATTAATAATAAATCAAAATAAGTAAATAAATAAATAGATAAATTCACACATTAAATATTAAAAAAAAAAAAAAAAAAAAAAAAATCGAAAGAGAAAATAAAAAAGTAATAAATAAATAAATAAATAAATAATAAAAATAATAAAAATAATAAATAAATAAAATAAACAAATAAAAAGTTTTTTTTTTTTTTTTTTTTATTTTTACTTTATAATTATTATAATTATTATAAATATTTATATTTTAACTTTTGTTTTTCATTTTTTTTTTTATTGTATTAGTATATTTATTTATTTATTTATTTAAATCTGGATTAAGATGTTTAACATCATTAACATCATTACTTATTTTAAATTTTTTGTTTTACTTAAAGCTTAATCTAGAATTTCCTGAATATAGCAAAGGTTTTAGGTGGATACTTAGGGCAAGATGTGGATATAAAATTGATGCTAGAGTTGCTAAAGCTGCAAAAATGATTAATAACTCTTGTCCTAATTGTTGTTCCTGTTGTTTCCATTGTGAGAGTTATCAGAGAATTGATCATTGGTTTATAAATTGTTTCTTATTTAAAAATCTTCGTATTAATCACTTTTCTGATCTAGATAGAAATTTTTTTTATCTTTTAGATAGTCTTTTTAATAGTTTAGTTGTGACCAGTGATAACTCTAGTGTAGATAACAGAATTAATAATATTTGTTAAGGGTTATAAAAGTAGTAATAATATTTGGATTAATAGTATAAGTAATATAAATATTTTAGGTAATAGAAAAATAGTTAATAGGTATCGAATTTATATTTTTTTAATTGGTGGAAGAGATTAAGGTTTTAGTGATAGAATTAACAATTGTCCATACAAAAAGGAATGGGAATGTTTGTTTAAGTTTCAGACTGAATCTGGTACATATTCAAAATCTCCATTCTTGTTGCGATCTGCGGCTCTATTGAATGATATCATGCCTGTTGTCTGTAAAAGACAACATATATTATTCAATAAATTTAAAACCAACCTCTCCAGGAACGTCAATGCTGATAACACAGTAGGACAGCCTAGTAGGGCAAATGCCAATCCTATTTCTGACCCTAGTGGAATAGGATAGATCAATTTTACTTTAATTCTATATTTAGAATTAAGGGCTTGTATGGATTTATAGTTTTTAAATATTTTTATACTACTTTTTTTTCCCTCCAGTATTATTTATTGTTATCTATAGTATTTTACTGGTTTTTTATTTTTTTTAGTATCATTTTTTTTTTTTTTTCATTATGTGTTTTTTATGATTCATGTATTTTAATATTTAAATTCAATAAAAGTGACGTACAAATTGTGATCCATAAAAAAAAAAAAGTTTTACTGAATCTTTTGATTATCTAGAATTTACTTACTATCTTAATATGAATTTAAAGTAAAAAAACCTATAATAAATAATAAAATTTGTGATTAAAAACATATTATTATTTTAAGTTATGAATAATACTTCTCATCTTAATCTAAGTATCAAAGAGATAATACGTTTACGCTGTGGATATGTATATAATTCGAAAATAGCTTTTAAGAGTGGAAAGGTTTCAAGAGAATGCCTTTCTTATTGCCCCTATTGTCAACAAGTTAAACAATCCTTTGAACATTGGATTTTTGATTGCCCTTTTTTCTTTCTAATTAGATGAAATTTCACAAAATTTCATCAATAATCTCTTCATAATTTTTTGCAGAAAAAATTAGGTAAGGAAACACACTTCTTATGTAAAAAAATATTTACACCTTTATCTTAGAGTATGAAAAATATATCAATTAAAAAATTTATTTATTCTTTCTTGGAGGAACTTCAGCTTTGGAAGCTAAGAACTGCATTTTGATAAAGGAGAGAGGGGGGAACAGAAAGCAATTAATTGAATAATGTTAAAAAAGTTCAAATGAGATTGCTTCCTTGTTCCATATATTGTGAGAGGTTGACTGATTTTTTAAATAAAAACAGTACCAGTCATATACAGTTTTTTTTTGTGTGAATTGTTATTTGAACGATACAAATCTACATCTTTCAAGACCAAGAAGTGTCGACGTTGAGATCGATAAAACATAATAATAATAATAATAATAATAATAATAATAATAATAATAATAATAATAATAATAATAATAATAATAATAATAATAATAATAATAATAATAATAATAATAATAATTATAATAATAATAATAATAATAATAAAACATAATAATAATAATAATAATAATAATAATAATAATAATAATAATAATAATAATAATAATAATAATAATAATAATAATAATAATAATAATAATAATAATAATAATAATAATAATAATAATAATAATAATAATAATAATAATAATAATAATAATAATAATAATAATAATAATAATTAGTAATATGTTTAACAAGTAGATTATTAATATTATTATCTTGATAATTAATATCATCTCTTTTATAATAACAGATAGAATAATTAGTTCAACATTACTTAATAATATAAAATCAGGAGAAATGATATATCTAAGTATATCATTATTCTTATCATAATTACCTTTATTATTATAATTTTTTTTTTTTGCAACAGGAAATAGAACTTTTTTAAATATTCTTTATTTCTCATTATTCATAATACAAGAATCATATCTTTTTGTTAGCGTTGCATCAATAATATTAAGTGTTGAATTACTATCATAAATACTAATAGTATTACCTATATTAATACTTAATAAATTGCCATTGTTATCTTTTTTTTAGAACCACAATTATTATAAGATTCATCATTAGCAGCTATAATTAATAAAAGTTACTTGAAAAGATTGATGATTATGAGCACTGTAAAAAATTTTAACAACAAATAACAATATATATATATATATATATTTATTGTAATTATTTATATAAATGATAATAAATTATTTAAATGATAAAATAAATCCAAATAATTTTTATTTAAAATTTATTTTATGTAAAATTCCAGTTGATAATTTTTTATTTTAATTTTAAATATCTAACTAAAAATTATTTAAAAATTTTTTTTTAAAAAATAGGAAATAAATTTTATTATATTGCATTTTATTTAATAAGATTTTAATTAATAAAGATAGGCAATCTTTTTTGCCATTTAAAAATACTTAGAATTATAATTTATTTTTAAAAAATTGGGTAAAATATTATTAATAAATATTTTTAAATTATTATTAATTATATTATTTTTATAATTTAAATATGGTATTAATTATAAAAAAATATTATTTAAAAAAAATTATCTATATTTAATATATATAAATATTTAAAATATTACTTATTATATCTATTTCTTTAAGTGAACTAAATATTAAGTATTTCTATTTCAAGATCATATGATTCAAAATCTGATTGAAATATATAATTTATTTCTAACAAAATAATTTTTAATATATATCTAATACTCTCTTTTATATTTATTTTATTGATTACATTTATTTTTTTTTCTTTTTTACATATTATTTATCAACAAAATATTTTAAAATATTTTTATTTTTTTTTACTTATATTTTAAAGAAAATTTATTCTTGCTTAAGTATAACAATAAAAATATGAAAAAAAATTTTTTTTATAACATTATATTATATTTTTTTATTTTTAAAATAAACAATCAAAGTCAATTTCATCTTAAAACAAAAAAAAAACTGTTTATTTATTTATTTATTTTTGAATCTTTTTTTCTTTCTTTCTTTTTTTTTTAAAGGAGAATAAATGGCAATCCATTATTAAAATTTTGAACTTATAAAAGAAGAAAATCAACATATGCCAAATTTATTTTGATCATAATTCTGTAACATGTTATGATGGTTAAAATATTTATTAATTCTGGATATTATGATAGTATGCTAGATATACAATTAAAAAAGAACTATTAAACCTTGTAATAAATCAAATAATGAAGACTCTCTCTTTCGAATAATCAATTTTTCAATAATTCAAATAGTTTAACAAATATTATAATTAATAATACCATAAGTAATAATTCATTACTAAATAATTCAACATTAAATAATAATGAAATAAGGATACCATTACCATCTGATAATGATAATACTAATACTAATACTAATACTAATAATAATAATCAATTTTCTATAGAATCATCAAATGAAAAAAAAAACATAATAGTTTACAATCTAAATTATTATTTATTTAAACTATTTTGGTATCTTTATTAATTATTATATAAAACAAAAATAAATTAAAAAAGAAATTAAAAAAAAAATTTTTTTAATTATGTATATAAAAGGAAAGAAATTTAATTATTTTATTATTTATTTTAATTTGTTATATATATATATATATATAAATTTTGTGTCATTTTTTTTATTATCCGAAATGGTATTCATTCATCTTATATATTTATTTATTTTTTTATATTATTTTTTATTTTTTATTTATTTTTAATTATTATTTCTAATTTTTTTTTTTTAATATTCTTTTAATAAAATAATAACGTGATAATTAATTATATAAATAAATAAATAAATAAATAAATAAATAAATAAATAAATAAATAAATAAATATATAAATAATATATATATCAACAAAATTATAAAATAATATTAAATATTTATATATATATATATAATATAGTATATAAAAACGATTTTATTTATTTTTATACAACTATATTTATAAAATAATTTTAAATATTTTATATATATATTATATAAGTCAAATAATAATTTTTGTATATAAAATTATTATTTGACTTATATAATATATAATGGTGTGTATAAAATTATATATAATGGTGTGTAAATGTGTAACATCCTATATATATTAAAATCAATATATAATATATATAAAATATATATATTATTTTTTCATGGGTAATTTCGGAATAATATTATAAAATTAACTTTTTAAAATATAATATCAGTTTTGTAATATGTATAATCTGTCAAATTAATAGTTACACAAAAAAATTTTAAAATTTTTTATTATCATTAAAGTTTACCAAATATAGTTTAAAAGGCTTATAAAAAAAAAAAAAAAAAAAAAAAAAAAAAAAATTATTTTCTTTATGCAAGTTAAAAAAAAAAGAAAAAAAGAAAAAAAAAATTATTTTCTTTATGCAAGTTAAAAAAAGAAAAAAAAAAAAGTAAACCAAAATTTTATTATTTAATTTTTTTTATTTTCTACTTTGTCTTTGTAATATTCTAATAAATAACAATAAACTAATTTTCTTTAAATATTTTTTCTTAAAATATTATAAAAAATAAAAGAGTCAAACAAAATTAAAAATATATTAACTTTTTATTATAATCTTTATTTTAATCTTTAGTTTTATTTTTATTTTTATTTTTATTTTTATTTTTGCTTTTGTTTTTTGTTTTGTTTTTTGTTTTTGTTTATGTTTTTTGTTGTCTGTTTTTTTAATTTTAATTTTATTTTTTATTATGTATTATATCTATATATAAAAAAGTTAAAATAATATAGAAAAAAAAAAATAAAATAAAATAAATAAACAAATAAATAATTAAATATTAAATAATTAAATGAAAGAATAACCTTCATAATTTTACTAGTTGAATTATATATAATATAATATATATTATATTTTTTTTTATTTACTCAATAAAAAAAAAATATAAAAAAAAAAAGAAACTATTTACTATAAAATTGATTTATTTGTTCAAATTAAATTTTAGATTTAATTATTATTACATATTATATATATATCATTTTTTTTTTATTTATATATTATTTTATCTATATACTTTTATAAACAATATAATACTTTTTACTTTTTCGATAATTTAAAAAAAAAAAATAAAATAATATAAAAAGGAATATTATAGTTTTTATTGATGAGGTATATGTATATAAATTAATAAGTTATATTATAATATTATATATATTATATATATTATGTATATAAATTAATAAGTTATATTATATATATTATATATATTATATATATATTATATATATAATATAACTTATTAATTTATATTCCCTTTTTATTTTAATTTTTGCGATAGTAGTTTTAACAAATTATTAATAATAATAGTTTTTTTTTTTTTTAAATATTATTATTAATAATCATAGGCTTTCATGTTTATATTAGAAACATTACTATTTTTCTTTGTTGGATTTATTTCGGTATATTTATAATGATTTGGTATACTATAATGGTGATTACTATAATTAAATATATTATTATTATTATTATAAATATTAAAATAATTATTGTAATCATTATTATTATTATTATTATTATTATCAGATATTAATGATTTACTGGAAGATGAATTTGATGCGGATGCTATAGAATATTGATTCATTTGAATTAAATTATTATTATTAATACTATTAATACTATTAATATTATTAATATTATTAATGTTATTAGTGTTATTATTATTAATGTTAATATTATTATTATTATTATTATCATTATCATTAGTATTAATATTTGTATAATTTAAAAAGGTTGAATCACTATTATATGAATTAAAATCATTATTATTTAATGGATATTGACTGAAAGGAAGTGTATTAAATTTATTATTATTATTATTATTATTATTATTATTAATACTATTAATACTGTCATTATCAAGTTTATTATTGAAATTATATTTTTGATAAAAACTATTAATGTTTATATTTTTATTGGGATAAAGGGCTGATAATAAAGATTTACGATTAAAACTAGAATTGAATTTAGGGTTATTACGTTCAACGTAAAACCTTAATAAAACTTGATCAATATACATTAAATAATAATTAACATCTACAACCACTTGTCTCAATTGAATAACAGTCATATAAGGACTATAAAGTGGATCAGGATTTTTTTGTTTGATATTATCAACAATATTAATAATTAATAATGGTAAAAAAATGAAAGAAGTACAAATTGATGCAATAATACGATATTCTGACATGTGTTTAAATTTTTCTAATAAACTATTTTTAATTTTATTATTATTATTATTACTATAATTATAATTTAATTTATTTTCATTTGTTTTATCAAAAACGTATTTTTTTAGTGAATAAATAATACTGATATCATATACAATACTTCCAACTTGCATTATTAAAAGAGCAGTAGACCATGATTCATTAAAATGAACTAAAATTTCTATTCTTTCTCTAAAATGATCTATATTATTTGAATTTTTTAACCTATATATTCTTTCTATATATTCATCAATATTATATTCTTCTATACTACTAAAAATTAATGGAAATTTTATAAACCAACAAAGCATTCCAAATATTTTTGTTAGATTAAACAGAATACAAATGACACGTACAACTTTTAATTTTTTCCTATTATTTATAACTGCTTGAGTTCTCAATAATGTATACCAATCACCGATAATTTCTGAAATAAAAATAAATACCATACCTAAACCAACAGTTAATTCAAATTCTGTGGTATAAAACTTTGTAAAATCTACTTTAAAAATTAATTCATTATTAAAACTAATTGTGGCAATTGTTTTGAAAAACCAATGAGCTATTAAAATATAAATTACAGGTCTTTTCCAATTTTTTCTATTTAAAAACAAAACTAATAAAACCCAAAGGAAAAAAGAATTGGTAAAAAAAGATTCTAGAGTAACTTGAATAAGTCCCAAAGAACCATTATCTTTGTAATGAAGAGTATTGTTAAAGGTATTATTGTTAAAGGTAAAAGTATTATTGTTAAAGGTATTATTGTTAAAGGTAAAGGTATTATTGTTAAAGTTATTATTGTTAAAGGTATTATTGTTAAAGTGACTGAAATCTCTACAACCATCAAAAAATATAAAAAAATCTATTTTTGATTCACTAATAGGCCAATCCATTTTTTCATGTATTTATATGTTAAAAAAAAAAAAAAAGTATTTTTTTATTATTATAATTATGTTATTCTTTTTTTATATAATTTTTATATTGATTGCTATTATATAAATATAATTTTTAATATTTTATATTTTTGTTTAGTATTTTTATTTTTTAATCTATTCATTTATTATTTATTACTCTAAAAAAAAATGTTATTTAATAATTTGTTTTTTATATAAATTTTTATTTTTCTTATTTATTATTTATTATTATTCCATATTCATTTTATTTTTTTATTATCTTTTTTATCTTTGTGATATGCTTATATTTATATTTATATTTATATTTATACTTTATCTTTTAATTTTTATTTTAATTTTTATTATTATTACTATTTTTTTTGTTTTTATTACTAATTATTTATTTTATCATCTAAAGAATTTTTTTTTTTTTTTTTTTTTTTTTTTTGTTCTTTAAAAAAAATCTTAAAATGTGATTTTATTTATATAAAAAATTTTTTCTTTTTAAATGTAAGAATTATAAAAAAAATTTTTTTTTCTTTTTAACCAATAAAATTTTTTGTGTTTTTTTTTTTTAATTAATTTTATATTAAATTTTTATATTAAAAATTTTTATCATTATATATTAAACAAAAAAAAAAAAAGATTTAATTATAATATTTATTTATTTAATCTTTATTATTTATCCATTTAATTTTAAACGTTTTAATTAAAATTTTAATTAATTTATTAATTATTTATTCATTTAATTTTATATATATATGTTATTATTTTTTTTTTATCGAAAAAAGTTTATTTTATTTTTATATTAAATTTTTTTTTTCTTTTCTTTTCACTGTATCATATTTTTAATTTTAATAATAAATAAAGTTTTGAATAATAATTTTAATGGTTTTGAAAGTGTAATAAAAATTAATATTATAAATTAATAGTAAATGAATAATGAATAATGGATATTGAAATGATTATTGTTACTTTGAATAAAATAGAAAAATAGAATTTTATTATTATTATTTATTATTATTTATTATTTATTATTTATTATTTATTATTTATAGTATTAATAATATAAATATAAAAAGAAATAAAAAAAAAAAAAAAAAAACAGAAATACAATATTTATAATAAAAAAAAAATTAATTACCAAATTTAAACTCTTGAAAAATAAAAAAAAACAAAAACAAAATAATAATAAAAAAAAATAATAAAAAAGCATTTTATATTAAATATGGTTTATGTTAACTTTTCATACTTATAAAAAAAATATAAAATACATTATTTATAATAAAAGTTTAAGTATTATCTGATTTAACAATCATTAATAAAAATATTAATAAAATGAATAAATAAATAATAATATATATAAATATTTTTATATCTTCATTTTATTTTATCATATTTATTTAATTTATCTTTATTCTAATGAATCCCCCCTTAAATCAGTTTATTGATTGTGTTTAAACTATTACTAATAATTCATTTATCATTTTTTCATTTATTTTTTATTCTGTATTATCTTCCTTTAATTTATATTATTTATTTATTTATTCATTTATTTATATTATTTATTTATTTATTTATTCATTTATTTATTTATTTATTAATTATTATAGTTTATAATAAATATGATAATAATTATAATTAATATTGTCAATAAATCTTTTTTTTTTATAAAATGATACAATAACTCAATAACTATTATAAATTATATTACACAAATAAAATTTATAAAATATATTGATTATATTAAAAAATAAACCCATTTTAATTTTTTTATGTCTCTCTCTCTCTTTCTCTTTATTTATTTATTTATTTATTAATTATTAGAGTTTAATAAATAATAAACAATATATTTAACGAAAGAATAAAAATAATGGAAAATATTTAAAAAGAAAAAAAAAAGTAATTCATATGTTGACAATTACTATACCGATTCTACACAAATATTACAATAAAAATGTGTAAATATAAAAATAAAAATAAAAATAAAATAAAAAAAAAAAAAGAAAAAAAGTAAAAAACATATGCACACATTTTTTTTAAATATTCAATATTTAATTATACTGATTAATAAAAAAAAAAAAAAAAGATAATTTTATTTATTTAAAACAATAACAATAGCAATAACAGTTACGTTACAATAACAATAATTTAAATAATAGGAATACAATAATAATAGAAAAAAAAAATTTTTTTTTTTCAAAACAAGGATTTAGTAACAAAGAATATTAAAAAATATTATTTTATATTAATTTATTATTGTATAAAAATTATTAAAAGGGTATAAAATGAAAATTAGTATTATAAAATATAATAAAAATAAAATAAAAATGAAGTAAAATAAAATAAAAAATAAAATAGAATAAAAAATAGTAACAATAAAAAAAAAGGTTACAGAAATTTCACCATTTATCTTGCATTCATTAATATTGTTTTTTTTTTTCTATATCTTTTTATAAAGATAAAAAGATATATATTTATAATAAACAAAGCAAATAAATAAATAAATAAGTAAATAATTAAATAAGTTATAATAAGTAGATAAATAACTGATTAATTAGTTATAATAAATAAATAAATAAATAAACAAAATAAATAAATAAATAAATAAATAAATTAATAAATAAATAAATAAATAAATAAATAAATAAATAAATAAGTAAATAAATAAATAAGTGAATAAATAAATAAAAATAGTAGATCATTCATAAGTATATATATATATAATATATAAATAAATAGTATTATTATAAATAAATAAATAGTATTATATTTATATTAATATTATATTTTGTGTATTTTGTGTATTTTATGTATTTTTTGTGTATTCCAAAATTAATAATTTAGAATAAATAGAATCCCCAAAACACAAAAAAAAAATTATTTATGTTGTCAATTTAAAAAGTGTTCATGGAAAATAAAAATTAACTTTAGAATATTCTAATAAATCATAGAAAATAAACTAGAATATTTAAAATATTAAATAAATAAAATAAATGAAATAAATTATATATATTACAATATCTATATATAAAATAAAATAGCTATAAATAGTATATAATAATATGAATACTTTAACATAATAATAACAACAATAATAACAATAATTATTATAAAAATTATAATAATAATAATAATAATAATAATAACAATAATAACAATAATAAATAAATAAATATATATATCTTCTATCTTTTTTTATTTTTTTTTTAAAAAAAAAAATTAATATAAAAAATTAATCCACCATTCTTTTTTTTAATATAAAATAAACGTGAAAATGAATTAAATTATTAAAATAATATTAATTTATTAAGAATGAAAAGTTATATAAAAGAAACGTGAAAAATGAATTAAATCATTAAAAAATAATATTAATTAATTAAGAAGAAAATGAAAGTTTTTTTTTTTTTTTTTTTTTTTTCTTTAATATTATATAAATAATATATAATATATAACATGATAACATGTAGTGTATAGATTTCTTTAAAGTCATTATAAAAATATAAGTATAAAATAATTATATATTATATATTAATTATTATATAAAATCAAAAAAAAAAAATTTTATATAATATGGGGCAATAATAAAAAAATGTTATATTTTTATATATTTAAATATATAAATCTCTTTACAATTAAGGAAAGAACCATTTTTTTTATTAAATGAGGCAATATTTTTATAATATGAATAATTATAACAATAATAAATAACAAATAATAATAACAAATAATAATATATATATTTATAATATATATATATCTTTTCCATCCTTTTTTTTTTTTTTTTTAAAAAAATAATTAATATAAAAAATTAATCCACCATTTTTACCATATTCTTCTTTTTTTTAATATAAAATAAACGTGAAAATGAATTAAATCATTAAAAAATAATATTAATTTATTAAGAATGAAAATGAAGAAAGTTTTTTTTTTATTATATAAATAATATATAACATGATAACATGATAACATGTAGTTATAGATTTTTTTAAAATATAAGTATAAAATAATTATATATTATATATTAATTATTATATAAAATCAAAAAAAAAAAAAAAAAAACTTTTTTATATAATATGGGGCAATAATAAAATGTTATATTTTTATATATTTAAATATATAAATCTATTTACAATTAAGGAAAGAACCATTTTTTTATTAAATGAGGCAATATTTTTATAATATGAATAATTATAACAATAATAAATAACAAATAATAATAACAAATAATAATAACAAATAATAATATATATATTTATAATATATATATATATATTATTAATTGTTATTATTATTTGTTAATATATATATATTTTTTCCATCCTTTTTTTTTTTTTTTTTAAAAAAATAATTAATATAAAAAAATTAATCCACCATTTTTATCATTTTTCTTTTTTTTTTTTTTTATTTTTTTAATATAAAATAAACGTGAAAATGAATTAAATTATTAAAATAATATTAATTTATTAAGAATGAAAATGAAGAAAGTTATATATTATTTATATAATAAAAAAATATATATATAACATGATAACATATAGTATATAAATGCCATTTTTAAAATATAAATACAAAATAATTATATAATATATAATATATAATATATATTATATATTGTTTAAAATCAAAAAAAAAAAATTATTTTTTAAAATAATATGGGGCAACAATTACTTCAAACTGAAAAATTATATAACGAAACATCATTAAAACTATTACTAATGTATTAGTATTTAAATTAATTAATAAAAAAAAAAAAAGAAATAAAAAATTAATGTGGTTGTTATTAAAGTTAATATATTTATTATTTAAGAAAGTATTATTAAAATTCTTAATTTCAATGATGTTTTGTTGTTGTTGTTGATACTTTTAACTGAAATAATAATGTTGTAACAATGTTTGACCTATACTAAAGAAGTATTAATATAATAAATTATTTAAAAAAAAAAATAATAATATTCTAAGAATTAAAACTAGGAACAATAATTAATATTGATGAATAACTTATAAGATAATATCTTATTAAATAAGAAGACTTCGAGTTTATCAAACAATTTAATATTCCAAAAAATATATATATTAACTTTTACCATATATAATCATTTTTCAATTTTTATATTCAAATATATATTCTTAATATAAAATATTAAATAAAATGAGAGAAACATGACAAATTTTGTTTTAATGACTTTTCACTTTTTTTTTTTTTTTTTTTTTTTTTTTTTTTTTTTTTTCAATATGGAATGAATCAAAATTATTGATAATTAAGTTTTAAATACAAAAAAATTTTTTTTTTTTTTTTGATAAGTTATAAGATTTCAAGAAATTTATAACATTTACTTAGTATTAATATATATATATATATTAAAATATATATATA
>MCFG01000647.1:0-19316 GCA_002104895.1 Anaeromyces robustus | reverse complement strand
AGAAAAATAAAATCTATATTTATATTAAAAAAATGTATATTTGTATATTTTTTTTCTTTATATATATATAATATGTATATATATATATATATATGTTTTATAAAAAAATTTAAAAAAATATAAAATTGATTTTTTTTAATAATCATAAAAAAATGCATTATTTTTTTTCTTTTCTTTTCTATTCCTTTTTTTTTTATTAATATATGTTCATATATATACATAAAGATAAAAATAAATCATTATTTTTGATATCATTATCATCCATTAATAAAATATAATATAGATTTTTTTTTTCTTTCTTTCTTTCTTTTTTTCTTTATTTGAAAATTGAAACTTTTAATAATAATAAAAAATTAATTTTTAATAATAAATTAAAATTGACTTTTGATTTTTAGCATAATAAAATAAAAACAATACCTTTAATAAATAAATAATAATTAATAGATGATAATAATAATAATAAAATTTTTATTAATTATTATTAATTATTATTATTATTAATTATTAAATTTAGTGTTGCAAATTTGATAATTAAATTTATATTTAAATTAAATTTAATAATTTTTTTTTTTATAATCTATAAAATTTTTAATTAATCTTAAAGGTTTATGATAATTTAATTTATTATTATTATTAATTTTATTATTAATTTTATTATTATTATTATTAATATTATCCATTTTTTCTGTTTTTTCTTTTTGTTTCATCATAATTTTTTACTTTTAACTGTATTTGTTTCATCATAACTTAAAATTTATAATAAATATATACTTCTTAAAAAAAAGAAAAAAAAAAAAGTATTATTTACAAATTTTATTTTAAAACAAAATAAGATTGGTATATTTATAGAAAAAATAATTTCAGAATAAATAAAAAATTTTAAGGAATGGGTATTTTTTTTTTACGCGAAAAAAAAATTTTTTTTTAATTAACATAAACTTTTAAAGAAAAAAAAAATTAAGATAGAAAAAAAAAAAAGTAAAAAAAAAAAAAAAATTCTAATATCTTATTTAAGAAAAGTTTTTTTTTTTTTTTTTACTTTTTTTTTTTTACTTTTATATTTTTTATAGTTATTTTGTGTGTAGAGGTGTATGTATAGAATTTTGAATTTATGTTTGATGTGTGATAATTTGAATGTATTTGGGTGATAATTTAAGAATTCGATTCTAAATTATATCATCTTTTTAATAAAATAAAAATAATAAAAAAAAAAAAGTTTTTTGATGATTTATTTTTTTTTATTATTATTATTTTATTTTTTAGTGATTTTCAATAAAATACTGGAGGGTTTTTTTTTTTTTTTTAATAGATTAATCAATAATCCATTATCATGATTAATAAATAAAAATTTGATTTATCTAGACGGACTAATAATAAAAAAAAAAAATTTTTTTTTTTTATTTGATTAATCCCAATAATTTTTTTTAATTTTGACTATTTAAAAGTTCTGGTAATTCTTGACTACTTGAATTTGTAATATTTGGTAATTCTTGACTACTAATATAACTTGGTTTATCTTGAATACTTATAGCACCAACATGATAATCTATATCATCTTGATTTTCACTAATATTTGGTAAATCTCGACCATTTACATTAATAATATGGGTTGGACAATTTTTACTATTACTATCACCATTATCCTTCTTTTTATACATAAATTTTGCTGATAAAACTGGACTTTTACCATTATTATCAACATTATAATTAAATCTACCTGGTAAATCTGGACTATTAGTAGTAGTAGTAGTAGAATATTCTTTATTTTTTAATTCTGGACTATTCATACGATTTGTATTTCTATAACCATTTAAATTACTTGGATTATACATTTTATTTGGTCCATGTCCATCTTTATTATTACTTAAAATACTTTGTTTTCTTTGAATACTTTGAAGTGAACTTGTTCTACTTCTATCTCTACTTAAAATACTTTGTTTCTTTTTAATACTACAAAGAGAACCATTTCTATCCAAATTTAAAATATTTTGTTTTTTATTAACACTATAAGTTGAATTACCTCTTTCTAAATCTTGACTTAAAAAACTATAATCTTTATCTAAACTTAAAATACTAAATTCATGAGATAATATATCATTATAACAACTTATAATACCATAACCTTTATCAACGCCTTGTGGTAATGAATTAACATATTCATAATTATTTTTTACCATACTATCTGTAATTTTATTATTATCATCATCATCATCTTGTTCCATTTGTAGTTCCATATTTTCATTAATATTTTTCTTATCTTTTTTCTTATTAACAAAGAATATTGAACATACTATAAATAAAGTTACCATACTAACTAAACCAAATATAACCCCTACTGGTGCACCTGACTTATTTTCAGGTGAATCAATTATTCTATTTCCTGTATCTATATTAGGTTCTTGTTTAACACCAGTTGGTGTAACACCCATATTATCAATTATTGGAAAATCTGGTGTAATGTTATTAGGATTAGTATTAGTACTAGTATAATCATTAATGATATTGGAATTTGAATTATTGGAACTTTTATTTTTATTTTGATTAGTATTTGAGTTAACATTATTAGATTTAATATTTTTATTTGGGTTTGCTTGTGGTGTAGCATTTGAATTGGTATTGGGTTTTGTTTGTTTTTTTGGGTATGAATTTGATACTGGATTAGGATCTGAATTTGATACTGATTCATTATTAGAAGTGTTTGTTTTTGGTTTATTATTTGTATTGTTATTGTTGCTAATGTTGTTATTATTTGTATTGTTATTGTTGTTATTATTATTATTATTATTATTATTGTTGTTGTTACTGTTGTTGTTGTTATTATTGTTGTTGTTATTGTTGTTATTGTTATTGTTGTTACTGTTATTGTTATTGTTATTGTTGTTGTTGTTATTATTGTTATTGTTATTATCTTCACTTCCCCAATAACCATTACCAGTATCTTCCCAGTAACCTTTACCATTATCTACCCAATAATTACCATCATTTTGTCGTTTTATTAACTTTTTTGAACTTGATATATATTCTTTATTAATAATATGCTTCATTTTATAGATTTTATATATATTTTAATTTTAATTTATATGAGTTTTTTTTTATTTTTTTTTTCAATAATATTCTTCAGTTTTAAAAAAAATTATTTTATTTATCATTGATAATACGATATATTCATTTAATTTATTTTATATTGATAATTCAATTAATTTGATATATATATATGTTTTATTCTTTTTTATTTTATTTTATAATTATTTTAATTCTTTGATATAATTCTTTTTCCTATATTATTATTTATCTTTGAAATAAAAATTGTTATTGTTTTGAAATATATATAATAATAAATGTTTTTATCTAATTATAATTATTGTATTATTGTTATTTTATGAATAGAATATGTTATGTTTATGATAAACGTAATAATAAATATATATGTTATTGTTTTTAAAAGAAAAGATGATTGAAAGAAAAAAAATTATAACATTAAATAAAGATAAAAAGTCGAAAAAAAAATAATGAAAAAAAAAAAAAAGAAAAAAAGAAAAAAAGAAAAAAAAAATAAAGAAAATTTAATTATTATATACTAAATTAAAAAAATTAAAATATTAACTATTTTTTTTTTAATTAATTAATTTATTAAAACAATAACAATTACAAAAATAAAAAAAAAAAATATCACAAAATACAAACTAACAAATAGAATTGTAAAAAAATAAAAAAATAAAATAATAATAAAATAATAATAATAATAATAATAATAATAATAATAATAATAATAGTTAGTAATATTTTAATATAAAATTTTTTATTTAATAAAACATTTTTATAGAATATAAATTTTTAAACTATTAATCATTAATCGGTTAGTTAGTTTAAAAAAAAAAAAGTCAGAATATACAAAAACTTTAATTAATAATAAAAAAATGAAATTTGAAATTTTTATTTAATATTTAAAGTTAAATTAAAACCATTGTCGTACAAAATTATGTTATGAAAAATAAAATAAAATAAAATATAAAAAATCATAGAGTAAAATAATAAGTTATTTCCCAATAAAAATGTTTCATCAAAATTTTACAAATTTAAAAAATTAATTATTTTTATATACAAATACTAATAATATTAATATTGACAATATAATAACAATATAATAACAAATATAATAATAAATATATTATTAAAAATAATAAAATAATACTAATATATTAATAATCATCATATAATATATTAAATTATATTAATATTAAAATATTATACAACAAATAAAAATGATAATCTCAAACATATTTTTAACATATTTATATTTTAATTAAATAAATTAATTATGACATATTAACCATTTTAAAAAATAATATTAATCATCCTAAACATTATTAATTAATGAAATAAAAATAAATAAATAAATAAATAAATAAATAAATAAATAAATAAATAAATAAATAAATAAAATAAATAAATAAATAAAATAAATAAATAAATAAATAATATAATATAAATAAATAAATAAATAAATATAAAACTAAATAATATTGAAAAAATTTCATATCCTATTTAAAAAAAAATAAAAAAATTAATAGACGGATAAAAAATGATATAATTTCAACTTTATTTTATAATAAAATAATTGGGAAATTCTTTTATTTTTAATAAAATATTTTAATAAAAATAATTTTCCTCCCGGGACCCACTTCATATTATACTTTTTATGTATTTTATAGGAATAAACGATTAATAAAATAATATTATATAATTACATATATTCACGTGATATTAACCTAATAATTCAAATTAAACCATAAAAAAAATAAAAAAATATTTGATGATTTATGGTATGTTATCTTTCATGAAATATTTGGGAAAAGTATACTATAATATTGGGCTATAATATTGGGAGACCTTTTCAAATATGGTTATTAATATCAATGTTATAGAAAATTGTATTAAAAAAAATTATCTTTAATAGTTTTAAAGTATGTATTTTCTATTAAAACATTCAGGATTAAGGATAAAACTTAATTAATTATTTATAATAATTAAAATAAAAAAAATAAAAAAAATTAAATACAAATATTATTAATGTTTATATTTTTTTATTTAATAAAAAATCACTAATAAATAGAATAAACCAAATAGAATAAATAGAATAAATGAAATAATAAAATAGAACTAATTAAATAAACGAGAATTTAATTATTAAAATTTTTTTTTGTAAAAAAATTTTTTTTTATTTTTTATTATTTATTTATACATAAATTTTAAACTTTATACATTATCCATTTAAAATTTTATTTTTTACGTAGTAGAAATTAGAAATTGGCCGTATTTTGTGTTACAATAAAATTTAATAATAATTAAATAATTAGATGACAAATTAATCCTACAAATAAATAATAAATACATTTTTTTGCCATGTTTTTTTTATTTTCATTATTAATATTAATATTAATATTAATCATTTGTATTTTGTATTACTTTTTTTTTTTTATAATAATAATAAATGAAAACATTTTAAATTGTTACAAAAAATTATTATTATTATTTTAAACAAAATGTATAAATAAGGAAATATTAATATAATTAAGTAAATAGATTAAAATAAAATGTTTTATATATTTTAAATATTATACTTAAACATATACGTAACGAAAAATACAAAAAATAATAATAAAATAAAATATAATAAAATAAAATATAAGAAAATATAAGTGAATAATAAAATAAAATATAATAAAATAAAATATAAGAAAATATAAGAAAAGAAAAGAAAATATATTTTATTAATTTTATGATAATTTATACATTTTATTATTTAGTAAAATGTAAAAAATATCATAAAATTAATAATTATCACGTTAAGTCACATTTTTAATATGTTCTTTTTAGTTCATTAGTTATTCATTATTTTATTTTATTTTATTTTATTTAATTATTACTTCTATTTATAATAATTATTATAAATTTGGGAAATAATAATATCAATATAAATATATTTTTTAATTAAAAAAAAAATGTATATATAAAAGATTGCATATAAAAAACATTATAAATTCTAAAAATATTGCAACTTTCTATAATTATCATTGGAACCTTTTTATAAAATGATTAATTAAACAATGGTTTCATTATATAATTAATTAATAAAGGGAAAAAAAAAGGAAAAAAAAAAAAGGAAAAAAAAAAGAGTCATTTCCAGAATTAAAAAATAAGTGACTAATTAATATTAATTAAATAATTTATTAAGTTTTGATTTAATAAATAAAATTTAAAAAAACTAATCATAAACTATAATTATAATAATTATTAAAATGATGTTTTTTGTATTCTTTATTTTCCTTTATTTCAAAATAAAAAATAAATAGATGTATTTTATAAAAATAAATAAATTAATAATAAAATTAAATAAAAATTAAATTAAAATAAATAATTAATTTAATTATTGAAGACAAACTTTATTTTATGAATCATCAAATGAGTTATTTAAAATGTATCGAATCACTATTATTTAAAAAAAAGGAAAAAAAAAGTTTTAGAAAATATTAACAAAAATTATTATAAAAAAAAAAAAGAAAAAAAAAAGAAAAAAGAAAAAATAGAACAATTAAGATGAAACGTATTAATAAATAAATAAATAATAAATAAATAATAAATAAATAAGTAAATAAGTAAATAAATAGTAAATAAATAGTAAATAAATAATAAATAAATAATGTTATTTAATTACAATTATAAAAATGACTAATAATAAATAATGAAAATCAATTATTATTATTATAATGACTAATAATAAATAATGATAATAATAACAAATAAATATTATATTAGTTATATATACTCCTTTTCAGTACCAATTACAAGTTAGTTTATCATTATATACTGGTCAGGAACAAAGGACTGACAGTTTATTTATCTTAACTCACAATTTTCTACAATTATTGGTCTAACTGAAGTATCCCAAGTTAACTATACAATTTATACTACTTAATAATAACAATAATATACATAATATACTTTACTATAAAGAAATTTTTTTTTTTTTTTTTTTACCTTATTAAATATTAATTTCCATATATAATTTAAATATAATTAAAAAATTTTATTATGTATTAAATATTAATTTCCATATATAATTAAAAAATTTTTACTTTTTTAATCTTTCAAGTCAAGATTAAAAAAGCATCGTTCCCTTCGAAGAACAATAAGTCCTCAAGACCGTCCAAAAATCGTAGAATCATTATTATGTTTACTATTATTTATTGTATAATGTATACCTATATACATTTAATAATAATTTATTATTATTAATACACTTAGAATATTATAATGATTATATAATATATGAAAAAATATTTATAAGTTATATATTATATAATCATTATAATATTCTAAGTATATTAATAATATATAATATTTATAAGAGATATAAAATTCATTTGACATATCCTTATCTGAAATATTCTATGCATTATTTAAAAAATAAATCTGTAATTTTATGTAATGGTGAAGAATATAATAATGATGAAGATATTAATAATGAAAAATAATTACAATTGAAAAATCAATTTGTTAACTATAAAAATAAATATTTTAAAACCAGTATCTATTGGAATAGAAAAGGAAATTTATATTGAAGGATACAATATTAGTAAAGAGTATTCAAATAGAGAAATTTTGATTCGAGAAAAATTTATTGAATGTCCATTTAACAAAAATAATGAAAATAATGATATCAAGGTTACTGATATCAATAAAACTATTTTTAAAAAAAATAATAATGCATAAAGGTATAATGAAAAAAAAATCTTTTTTCTTAGTAGAAAAGATTTCCGAGTAAAAATTAATGGATAAAGAGTAGAATTAGAAAAAATTGAAATCTAATAAAGACGTATAAAGCCATTGTATATATTGTACTGTTCTAGAAAAAAAGAAAGAAGTTAAAGGTAAAGATAATAATTATTTAATTGGTTATAAGGAAATTAAATATGATGAACTTTGAGATTATTTAAAAAAAAAAAAAAAAAAAAAAAAAAAAAAAAAACTTCCAGTATATATGATTCTAAACTACTTAATATTCAAATTTATGATATACCAGTAACTACCAATGGTAAATTAGACAGAAAAGTTTTACCAGAACCAAATTTAAAAGAATTAGTTAAAGGAAACTTTATTGTTCCCAAAACAGCTATTGAAAAATATACATCTAAAATTTATAATAAAGTATTTTTAATATAAATAAAAATCCTAATGATGTAAGCATAACATATAATATTTATAAATTAAGTAGTGATAGTTTAAATGCTATAAGGTATTATAGGTAGAATTAACAATAAATTAAATGTTAATACTATTATTAAAGATATTATTAATTATTCTATTGTTCAAACAATTAACAAGTTTTATTGAAAAGGAAAAATTAAATGTGGAAGAGAATGAACATCAAGTTCAATTCATTAAGCATTATAATAGAGATGTATTTCCTTATTTGAAAATAATGAAAAAATTTTAATAGAATTAAATTAATAAACTCTTTAATTATATTAAAATTAATCCAAAAAAAAAATAGATATAGCGAAATGGAGACTTTCAATATTCTTATACATACAAAAAAAAAAAAAGCTTCTGTATTTAATGAAAAGATAGTTGATGTTACTAAAGATTTATTAATTAGAGTAGGTATGGTTGAAGATTCTGTATTAATGATAGAAATATCTCAGGCCCTTACCAATTAATTATCTGCTGGAATATTAACAAATGAATTATTTAAAATTTTATAAGGGAAAACCATTAAAAAAATTAACCATACAATTTAGTGATTATTGTATGTATTATGATGAAATATTAAATTCAAAAGTCTATACTGAAACATTTGAAATGTCAAATGAAATTATAAAAGAAAATAAATCATCAAAAAACAGCCTTCTTTATAGTTATTTATAATTTAGTTATGTATATATATATTTAGTCAAAAGAATATACCCCCTCAAGAATTGTATTTACCAATAGAACAAATTTCAATATTGAAAATTTATTGGGAATTGTAGCTTCAGCCTTCCTAATGTTAATAAAAATAAAAAAGGAAACTAATCTAATTGATTTAATTAAAGAATATACAAATATTATGTTTGATATCTTTAATATTAATTATGATTTTGTATTCTCTAAGATTATTGAAGATTTTAATATGTCCTTATTGAATTTGTAGGTTGAATTAATATAATAACTATGATTTATTAGATAAAAATGTGAATATAGTTCGTCCAATTCATATTAATGATATCTATAAAATATTTGGTTTAGAAAATAAATTAATCAAAAAATTAGAAGATTATAACCTTTTTTAAATTTACCTTCTTAGCATTAGAAAAGAAAAAAGGATACAACTTTATGTTTTACGAAAAATTTATATGATGATGAATATTTAATTAAAAAAAATATTTAACACAATTTTAACAATAATTAAAAATTATAAGTATTATTTATTTTGTAAAAAAGTATAGATAACATTATTTCATAAATATGAAAAAAAAAATAAAAAATAGAAATTAAAGAAAAAAAAAAATAAAATATATATTAAAATTAAATATATAGATTACTAATAATTTTTTTATATTTTATTATATACATTATTTTAATTATATATATATATTAAAAAAAATAATAGTATACTATTCTTAAAAACTTATTTATCAATTTATGCTTTTATATATATGAGAATGGAATAGATAATAAAATTATTTATCATAAAAAAAACATTAGGACTATTCAAAATTCTTATTTTTTTTTTTTTTTTTTTTCAAAATTCCAAAATTTTATCAAAAAATATTTAAAATATAATTGTTGTACTTCATATCCTATATATATTATTGTGGTTCTTTATATAATTTTTGAATTCAAGTATTAATTCTTTTTTATTATTTTAAATTATATTATAAGAAGAAATTTTTTTAAGTATATAATCCAGTTACCTATATACTTTTTATTTATAAAAAAAAAAATAAGTAATTTTTATTGATTTGTAAATAATTTTCTAAATAAGCATTTGTTTTTATTCCTATCATTAACTTGAATTTTGACTTTATTCTTATGGTTAATTACTTTTTTTTATTGTTATCATTATTTTTTATCAATAAGAATAAATTCAAGATTCAATTAATGAAATTTCATTATCCCCTAAGTATTTGATAATACAATAGTAATTAGAAAAATAAGTAATAAATACATAAATTCATAAGAAATGCCCCATAATATAATAAAATAAATACATTAATAAAAAAAATTTATATATTAAAAATTTTATTTTATACTATTTTATTTTATATTGAAATTACACGTATAAACTTATTTCTGTGATGTTTTATAATTTTTATCTTTTTTAAAAATGATAATTACAAATATCAAAAGATTTATACTAACTATATTATAATTATTTAATATTTTAATTTATATATAATATTTGATTGTTGGAATCAATTTTTTTTTCCAATATTTATAATTTTAAAAAAAAAAAAATTATGAAACATCATAGAAATAAATTAAATCTTTAAAAATTATACATATTGGTTACAAATGTTTGAATTAAATTGTCAATAACTTTTAATTACTATAAGAAATATTAATGATTATGATTACTACAGCACTAATTAAAAAATCTTTTATGGAGATTCAATATTTTTAACTTTAATTAATTATAATAAATAATTAATTACTAATAATACACATTATGAGTAATTTTTATAATTATTATATATAGTTATTTGTTAAAATAATAATAATAGTAATAATAATAATAATAGTAGTAGTAGTAGTAGTAGTAGTAGTAGTAATAGTAATAATGAGATAATAATAATAATAATAATAATAATAATAGTAATAGTAGGTAAAGTAATAATGAGATAATAATAATAATAATAATAGTAAGAGTTAATTAAATAATAATAATCATTACTATTATTTAATTAATATAATTTTTTTTTAAAGTTACAATTTATGACGTTTATTGTTAAAAACTTATATAACATAATATGTTATATTATTTAATGTCAAATTATAACTTTATTTGTTATATATTTTGATATAAATATGCTATGTTTTAATTATTATTATTATTATTATTATTATTATTAATTATTAATTATTATTATTATTATTATTATTATTATTATTATTATTATTATTATTATTATTATTATTATGTATTATTATTATTATTATTATTTCATTAATTATTATTAGTATTATTATTATTATTAGTATTAGTATTAGTATTAGTATTATTATTATTATTATTATTATTATTATTATTATTATTATTATTTTGTTAAAATTATAACTCTTAATGCTATTGGAAAATGTCACTCTAATAAATTAAAAAGTATTATAAATAAAATTTAAATAAAATTTAAATAAAAATTTTATTATTAAATATTAACAAATATTAAAAAATTAACTTCCCAAAATTGAAAATATTAAAATATCAATATTAACAAATTCACCCAGTCTCTGATCATAAACCAATGCTAGTATATTGTAAGAAAAACTTTGTTGATCTCTCCTTTACTCACCCAAAAAAGGTTGTTCAATGGAATAGAATTCGCTGTAAGGAAATGAAAAACGATATTGTTGACAATAACAAGTTTGCTATTTTAAATAATGAGATTTTTAATAATCCTTATCTTTCTATTGATGATCTAGTTGATAAGTTTATTGATACATCTAATTCAATTGCAGAGGATCTTGAAATTACATCTTCTACTGAAATTAGGAAATCAATGTTCCATATGTCACGTAATATTTACTGTCTTCAAAGAATTAAAAGCTTGAAGTATCGACAAATTAAAAAGAGCCATTTAGATTATGAACCTAATCAATTTATTATCCTTGTTGCATCTTATAATAAATTATGCCAATCTATTCATAAAAAATGTAATGAATTTAGAAGACAAAACTATTTATTTTGGATTAAAATAGGCTGCGAGGCTACCTTAAAAAATGACAGCAGAAAATCATGGTCATGGATTAAGAAGAATATTAAAAATAACAATCAGGAGTTATTTATACCTCATCCTATCAGAGACCACCAAGATAACTTAGTGTATAGTACTAAAGATCAATTAGATGTTTGGTGTAATTATTATAAGAAACTTAGTAATGACTCTACTGGACATAGCATGAATAAAAAATTCTGGAAGTATTCTCCCGCTATCAATCGTATAAAGAGTGGAAATAACATAGTATGGGATATTAACCAAGATATCAGCATTGAAGAAATCAAAAAGGCCATCCTTTCTATCCCTAACTTTAAAGCCTCGGGTCCCGACGGTATCCCTATTGAATTTTATAAAGCTTTAATTCCTGATTCCTCTTCAGATGACTCTGCAAATAATGATTCCTATATTCCGGCTGGTCTTAGTTGTTTCTGTTTCTTAATTAATCGTATTTGGAATGGTGATTTTCCTATTTTTTGGAATAATGCATCCATTGTTTCTATCCCAAAAAAAGGCGATCTTTCTAATTGTGATAACTATCGTGGTATCTCTCTTATCAATAATGGTATTAAGATTCTTTCGAAAATTATTGCTTCTAGAATTTCTGAATATGGTATAAGTCATGGATTCATTAGACCAGAACAATTTGGCTTTCGGAATAAGGAAGAATGTATTAGTCTTTTTATCTCTATTCTTTCTATTTGTCAAAGACGTAAATTCAAAGGGGAAGATACTTATTTAGCTTTTCTGGATCTTAAAAAAGCTTACGATTCTGTGCCCATCTATAACATTTTATCGAAAATTTATACTCTTGGTATACAAGGAAAATGCTTTCAATTTTTGGAGAACCTATATCTGTCTTCCAAAGCTTGTGTTAAAATTAATGGACAATTTTCCGATTCCTTCAGTATACTTAAAGGAGTTCGACAAGGATGTCCCTTATCTCCTTTACTTTTTAATTTGTTTATCAACGACATCTTCAACGATTGCCTGCATAATGGTGTGAAAATAGATACTGAATATTGCTGTGGAGGATTATTTGCTGATGATATTGTTCTTTGTGCCCCTAGTAGATCTCATATGAATAAACTTCTTCGCTCAGTTAGTAAATGGGCTAAGGACAATGAGATGACTTTTGGAATTAATAAATGTGCCACATTTGCTGTTAGACATGAAAATTCGGAATATATTCTTAGAGAAGACCCTACCTTTTATTTAACAGGAATCCCAATCCCTAAAACAGATTGTTATACTTACCTTGGTGTTCCCTTTCACAAATCTCTAGATTTAAAATTCGTTATTAGTAAAATGAAAAATAAAGTTAGTAAGGCTTTGTTTTCAATTCAAGGTTTTTTAAAAAATGATCTGATTCCTATTCCTCTTAAAAGAACTTTATTCTCTGCAAAAGTTATTGGACAAGTTTCCTATTACGCTCCTTTGCTTGGTTCTAACAAAAACAATACTAGTTCTACACAAACAATTATTAACAAAGGTTTTTATTGGATTTTAGGCTACTCGAAACCTAATTCTTTTGTTTCTATTTATTGCATCTCAAAAGAACTCAATATTCCTCCACTTTCTGGTAAATGTGCTTTAGCTCAGGTTAGATGTTTTAATAAGTGGAAGGACTCCAACTGCATTATCTCTAAGATAGTTAATAATGTTGCTACAACAAGAAAATGGACTTGGGACAAAGAAAGTAAAATATTAAATGATAAATTAAACAATATTTCATCCTCTTCTAAAGAAATTATGGAATTCTATTGGGACAGAGACATGAACAGTGATAAATCAATTAAAGCTAAAAATTATAAAATGTACAAATTTGAAGAATCAAGGAATTACTTAAAACTTAATCTAGAATATCCTGAATATAGCAAAGGTTTTAGGTGGATACTTAGGGCAAGATGTGGATATAAAATCGATGCTAGAGTTGCTAAAGCTGCAAAAATGATTAATAATTCTTGTCCTAATTGTTGTTCATGTTGTTTCCATTGTGACAGTTATCAGAGAATTGATCATTGGTTTATAAATTGTTTCTTATTTAAAAATCTTCGTATTGATCACTTCTCTGATCTAGATAGAAATTTTTTTTATTTTTTAGATAGTCTTTTTAATAGTTTAGTTAGGACCAGTAATAACCCTAGTGTAGATAATAGAATTAATAGTATTGTTAAGGGTTATAAAAATAGTAATAATATGAGGTTTAATTGTATTAGTAATATAGATATATTAGGTAATAAAAAAATAGTTAATAGGTATAGTATTTATATTTTTTTAATTGGTGGAAGGGATTATGGTTTTAGTGATAGAATTAACGATAGTCCATACAAAATGGAATGGGAATGTTTGTTTAAGTGTCAGACTGAATCTGGTACTTATTCAAAATCCCCATTCTTGTTGCGATCTGCGGCTCTATTGAATGATATCATGCCTGTTGTCTGTAAAAGACAACATATATTGTTCAATAAATTTAAAACCAACCTCTCCAGGAACGTCAATGCTGATAACACAGTAGGACAGCCTAGTAGGGCAAATGCCGATCCTATTTCCGACCCTAGTGGAATAGGATAGATCAATTTTACTTTAATTCTATATTTAGAATTAAGGGCTTGTATGGATTTATTGTTTTTAAATATTATTATACTATTTTTTTTCCCTCCAGTATTATTTATTATTATCTATAATATATTACTGGTTTTTATTTTTTTT
Organism: Anaeromyces robustus; assembly: GCA_002104895.1. NCBI lineage: Eukaryota > Fungi > Neocallimastigomycota > Neocallimastigomycetes > Neocallimastigales > Neocallimastigaceae > Anaeromyces > Anaeromyces robustus. The sequence continues at coordinate 4,629 of MCFG01000647.1, read as the reverse complement.
TAGTAGTATCATTTTTTTTTCATTATGTGTTTTTTTTATGATTCATGTATTTTAATATTTAAATTCAATAAAGTTGACGTACAAATTGTGTGCCATAAAAAAAAAAAAAAAAAAAAAAAAATATTAACAAATAATACAATAAAAAATAATAATTATAAAATTATTAAATTATGAATAGAAAATAATACTTAACAATAAAATAAACAATTATTAAATATAATAAAAATAATTATAAATAATACTTAACAATCTTTTTATAATTATAATAATTTAATATTTAATATTATTTAATATTTAATATTTTAATATTTTAATAATTAATTAATAATAATTAATATATTTGATAATACAATAAAAAAAAATTTTTTTTTTCTTTTTCGTTTTAGATTTTATTTAATTATTTATTTTTTTTATTTATTTTTTTGTGATTGTCATTTTTTTAAATTAATAATTGTTTCATCTTTTAAATAATAAATGGAGAATATTATAATAATTTAATAATTCTTCCAAATCTTTCATTAAGGAATTTGTTTATTAAAAATTAAATTATAAGAATGATTTATTATCTTTCCGTTTTTTTTTTTCATTTTATAAAATAGAATTAAGTATTACATTGTTATAATAAAATTTTGAGACTGTAAATATTAAAATAAAAAAAGCAAAAAGAAATTATTATTATCTATTATTATTATTTTCTTTATATTATTAATTTTATCATATGTAAATATATTTTAATCTACTTTTTTTTTATTATATTTTTTTTAAAAAAAAAAAATTAGCCCCTTGGAATATTTTGAATTTTTTTTTGTCAGATTTTGACTTAAATCTTATTTAGAATGTTATTTATTTATTTATTTATTTATTTATTTATTTATTTATTTATTTATTTATTTATTTATTTATTTATTTATTTATTATTTATTTATTTATTATTTATTTATTTATTTATTTATTTATTTATTTATTTATTTATTTATTTATTTATTTATTTATTAATATATTAATATATTTATTTATTTATTTTGTTTTGTTTTGTTTTATTTTTTTTTTGTTTTGTTTTATTTTATTTGATTTTAATTGATTACTATTTAACAATATAATTAATTATATTATTATTATATTATTATCATATTATTATAATATTATTAATTTATTTTTTAATATTCTATTATATATGATAAAATATTAGTAATAAATAATTTTAATATTCTATTAAACAAATTATTGTCAAACAATAAAATAATAAATTATATAATTTATTATAAGTAATATAAAATATATTATCAATTTTTATATAATATAATATAATATAATATAATATAATATAATATAATATTATATAATATTATTATAATATAGTATTATAATAAAAATAATAAAAATTTACAATACTATTATAAATATTATAAATATTATAAATATTATAAATATAAAAAAATTTAATATAAATTGTATGACAATTGAATTTTATAATTGTTAGTTTTAAAAAAAAAAAAAAAAACAATAGCATTACTATTATATAATTTTACTATTATTATATTATTGATTATATTTTTTTTTCATATTTAATTTTAAGAGTTGAATGGTCAAATATTATATATAATTCAATTGTTTTTTTTTATTTTTTTTTATACCTATAAATATTGAAATGTCAATTATTTTATTATGGTATTACAAAGGATAAAAAAATAAAAAGTTTTTTCTTTTTTTTTTTTATTTATTTATTATTTATGAGAAAAATATTATTTAATAAAGTTATTTATTATATTTATATTTTTTATGTTTCTTAATATCAGAATTACTAATAATTAAAATTTAATTAATGTAGTACAAAACATTTAATTTGGAAATAGTACAAAATTAAAAAAATTAAAAAAAAAAAAAAAAACTAGCAAATAAATTTTATTATATAAATAAATTACAATATAATAATTTATTATAAATTACAATTGATTCAATTATATTAATATATTATATATATAATATTAATGATTAATAAAAAAAAAAGAGAAAAAAAAAAAAAATAAATAAATAATAAATAAATATTGAATTATTAAAATAATCCATATATATAGCACTTTTTTACTTCATTTTTTTTTGTTTCTTCTTTTTTTTCTTTTTCATCTTATTCGTTTTTCTTTTTAAAAATATATTATTATAATAACAATTATTTTATTTAAATGTTATAATAATATAAATAAAAATATTGTTAATATAATAATTTATAATATTATATTAACAATAGTTTAAAAAAAAAAATAAATAAATAAAAAAAAAAAGAAATAAAATAGTTTCAAAATTTTGAAACATAAACAATAAATAATATTTTTTTTAAGTATTATAATGTTTAATAAAAATAAGACCAAATAATAAAAGAATAACGAAAGGAAAAAATAATTAAATATAACAAAAATAAAACAAAAATAAAAATTAAAAGTAAAAAAAAAAAAATTATATATTTATTTAAGAAAACAAAAGTATATTTATTTCTCTTATAAAAAAAAATAATATGTACATAGATAATAGTAAAACCAATGAAAACTTTGACAATCAAAGTTATCAAGATTGGAATATTAAAAATGATATAGATAAAGTAGATAGTGGAAACAACGAAAAAAGATCAAATGAAAAAAGATATGATTTTAATCAACCAGTTCATGATTATTTTGACGTACCAAAAGAAGTTCTTGAAAATGCTACTTGGGAATCATTAATACCAAATCAAAATTCACAACAACCAGGTCAACAAGGTCAACAACCACAACAACCAAAACAACCAAAACAACCAAAACAACCACAACCAAATCCAATTAATAATCAACCACCTAATGATTATTTTGACGTACCAAAAGAAGTTCTTGAAAATGCTACTTGGGAATCCTTAATTCCAAACCAAAACAAAAAACCAAACAAGAATAAGAAAAGATATGATTTTAATCAACCAGTTCATGATTACTTTGATGTACCAAAAGAAGTTCTTGAAAATGCTAATTGGGAATCATTAATTCCTAACCAAAATTCAAAACAACCAGGACAACCAGGACAACAAGGACAACAAGGACAACAACCACAACAACCAAAACAACCACAACCAAATCCAATTTATAATCAACCACCTAATGATTATTTTGACGTACCAAAAGAAGTTCTTGAAAATGCTACTTGGGAATCCTTAATTCCAAACCAAAACAAAAAACCAAACAAGAATAAGAAAAGATATGATTTTAATCAACCAGTTCATGATTATTTTGATGTACCAAAAGAAGTTCTTGAAAATGCTAATTGGGAATCATTAATTCCTAACCAAAATTCAAAACAACCAGGACAACCAGGACAACAAGGACAACAAGGACAACAACCACAACAACCAAAACAACCACAACCAAATCCAATTTATAACCAACCACCTAATGATTATTTTGATGTACCAAAGGAAGTTCTTGAAAATGCTACTTGGGAATCATTAATTCCAAACCAAAACAAAAAACCAAATAAGAATAAGAAAAGATATGATTTTAATCAACCAGTTCATGATTATTTTGATGTACCAAAGGAAGTTCTTGAAAATGCTACTTGGGAATCCTTAATTCCAAATCAAAATTCACAACAACAAGGACAACAACCACAACCACAACCAAAACCAACTACAACTACAACTACAACACAAAAACAATTACCAACTGTTGCTCCACCAAACAATAATAATAGTAAAACTACAACAGTTAAACCACCAAGTGATTGGAGACATTACGTTCCAATCACTTATTCTCCAGAAGATTATTATAAGAAAAAGAATGCTGGAAAAGTAAAAAGAAATGAGGCAAATAATAACAAAAAAAGATATGATTTTAATCAACCAGTTCATAATTACTTTGATGTACCAAAAGAAGTTCTTGAAAATGCTACTTGGGAATCCTTAATTCCAAATCAAAATTCACAACAACAAGGACAACAACCACAACCACAACCAAAACCAACTACAACTACAACTCAAAAACAATTACCAACTGTTGCTCCACCAAACAATAATAATAGTAAAACTACAACAGTTAAACCACCAAGTGATTGGAGACATTACGTTCCAATTACTTATTCTCCAGAAGATTATTATAAGAAAAAGAATGCTGGAAAAGTAAAAAGAAATATGGCAAATAATAACAAAAAGAGATATGATTTTAATCAACCAGTTCATGATTACTTTGATGTACCACCAGAATTTCGTATTAATGAAAATAATGTTATACATTTAGTTCCTCCACAAAATCCAGAACCTCAACAACAACCACAACCTCAACCACAACCACAACAACCAAAGGTCCAACCAACTCAAAATAAACCAAAACAAACCACTCAAAATAAACCAAAACAAACTCAAAATGCCCAACCAAAAACAAACAATAATAATAACAATGCAAAAACAACAAATAAAAGTGGAGGTAAAAACTCTGTTAATACAGTAGGAAATACTAATACGAATACCAATACTAATACTAATAATAATAATAATAAACAAAATAATCAAAATAATCAAAATAATCAAAATAATCAAGATAATCAAAGAGGTGTCAACAATACCCCAGCTTCTAATAATCCAGCAGGTACTAATCAAGCTGGTACTAACCAAGCTGG
>MCFG01000646.1:0-19354 GCA_002104895.1 Anaeromyces robustus | reverse complement strand
TCAATGTTTATTTCCTCTATGAATAACATATTCAGTGAACTAGAAAATCTTGGGATAACTAAATCAGACAAAGAAAAATTCGACTATCTATTCAACGCTATACCAAAACAATTAATATATATGTCGAATTTGCTAAAACACAAAAATGACTGGAAAACCTGTTGTGAAACTATAATAGAAGATCATCAACATACTAAATACCTTCTAATGAAAAGACAACAGAAATTTAATCAAAACAACAAAGGTATTAGTATGAATTCAGAAGCCAACAGTTCGCAACAATATAATAAAAATAAAAGGTCAATAAAATGTCAAATATGTAATAAATTAGGACACTCTGCAAAGGTATGCAGATATAGAAACAACAATCATAGAAATAATAAAAATAGCAAAAACAATGAATATAAAAATAAAAACAATAACTCCAAAGGAAGTAATGGCCAGTCAAGTTTCTGCTGTGCAAGAGCAGATGAAGATCCTGAGAAATATGTGAAGTTCGCCATAGACTACAACTCAGATAAAGAAACCACAAACCAAGCGAACTCTATAGAAAAAGTAAACAAAGGAAAGCTCCCGAGGCACTAGACACAAAGTAGAATACTATACTCAAAATGAAGAAGAATCTAAAACCAAAAAATATTTAATATCATGGACCTTAGATTCTGGTGCGTCATATCATATGACACACAATTTAAAATGCCTCAAAAATATAAGAAAACATTATGAAGTTATAACTTTCGCTAATGGTGAAACAGTAACTTCAAAATACATAGGTACGTATGTAGGATACATAAATGAATGTAAAATTGTTTTAAAAAACCTACTATATATTCCTACATTTAAAAGAAGTTTGATGTCAATACATTAACTTTGTAACCAATATTTTGAAATTTTATTTTATAATCAAGATGGTATAAATAAAGTTTCAATATATAATAAAAAAAGATAATAAAATATGTACAGTTAGTGCAACTAACTATAATACATATAAAATATGGTCTTTTGAAAATAAAATAAATTTTGAAAATAATAGTATTGAATGTAACAATATTGAATGTAATGAAAATGAAGAAATCCTAAACTTATGGCATAGACGTTTAGGACATTTCAATATTGAAAAAATAAAAGACCGACTACCAAATATAAACATAAAGAATAAATGTAAAGTTTGCTCAGAATCCAAACTGAGAAATTTTCCATATTATTCTTCAGAAAATAAAACCAAAGAATTGTTTGAAATGATCCATATGGATACTGTACAGTATTCAGATGAATCATTGTATGGAAATAAATACTTCTTTACGATTATTGATGACTTTTCACGTTACGGATGGGTTTTCTGTGTAAAGTCAAAGGCCGAAGTCTTTTTAACTTTTAAAAATTGGTATAATAAAGTTAAGAATGTATTCAATAAAAATATTAAATATATAAAAACTGATAATGGAACTGAGTTCAATAACTATCAGTTTGACAAATTTTGTGAAGATAATGGAATAATAAAGTTAAATACTATTCCATATAATCCACAACAAAATGGAAAGGCCGAACGTTTTCAACAAACGTTAATAAATGCCGCAAGGGCACTTCTAAATGATGCAAGGTTGAATAACAAATTCTGGGAAGATACTATAAACACAGCAAATTATATATACAATAGGCTTCCTCATAGAGGAAATGACAATAAAATCCCTTACGAAGTACTATTTGAAGGTAAAAAGGTCGATTATAATAAGTTAAAGGTATTTGGATGTCAAGTTTTCTTCTACATCCCAAAACAGTTTAGAAAGAAATTCGAAAACTCAACACACCCTGGAATTTTTATTGGATATGATAGGAATCCTACCGCATTTAGAATATATGATAAAATAAATAACAAAGTCATATTAGCAAAGGCCGTTGAATTTTATGAAGATACTCCAGGAACAGCAAATATACCTCCTTCTGTTCCAGATATAATAGATTTTACAACACAAGATGACAATAATGACGAAAAAGTGGACTTTCATAATTACTCTTATCGTGAAAATGAATATAATGATAAGTATAATAATTATAATAATAATAATAATAATGAAAATAATAATAACATTGAAGAAAATATTAATGAAAATAATAATAATATTGATGAAAATATCAATAATAACAATAATAACAATAATAACAACAATAATATTGAAAATAATAATGAGAAAGTCTTAAAAGTCCCTTTTGAAGTTCCTTCAAATGATCATAATAATAAAAGTGTTAATAATAATTTAAATTATAATAATATGTATATAAAAAATTTAATATATGATCCAAATAATTTTTTATATAATCAAAATAAAAATTTTTTAAATTATTTCAACCAATACAATCCTTACAACCCATATTTTTATTATAATTTGTAAAGATATTATGCGCCACATTATAATATCTTTAATTGTAAATTCAGCCACTTTACAAGTAACTGAATTAAAAAAAATATTTCTGTAAAATTATTGTAAAACAATAATTTAAATCAATTAAATAAAGTTCAAAACAGAATAAATTATTAATTTATTTTGTGAAATATTAATTTTTTCACTTTTAATTTATAAAATTTTTCATTGTTTTTAAATTTAAAATATATAATAAATATATTATTAATATTAGAATAATAAATAAATAATAAATGAACTCAATTGAAATTATTTAGTCTTAGTTTTAATAGTTAATTTAAAATTTCTATTTTTAGAAATAATAAATAAATTTATTAAATAATAAAGTTTAGTTAGTTAGATAGTCCGTAAATAAATAGAAATTAAATATAAATAAATTAGTATAATATATAATAAATATAATTATGAAAAAATATAAAAATACTTCAAAATTTCTTAAATTTTGAAAGGTGTAATTGTTATTAAAAATTAAAATAAAATTTTAATTATTTAAATATTAACAAAACTTTTTTTTAACAAAACAAATTTTTTATTTTCGTTATTTTTATTTTCTTATTTTAGTGTCGTGTTATTTGTCGTGTTATTGTAATCTATTTCTTGTTACTCCTTTACAATAACAATTACCTTTTTAAAACAAAGCGAAATACGTTACAATAGCTACCAGCTTAAGGAACTACCCGTTTGGAACTACCAGCTTAAGGAACTACCTGCTGAAGAAACTACCCGTTTTAGGACTACTGGCTGAAGTAACCTAATTAAAAAAAAAAAAAAAAAAAAACCAACAGTATAAATTTATTGTATAATTGGGAACTCGACCGACACCCACTGCAATAGGGATAGCGTCCTGGTCGACTTCTTTTAAGTTATATAATAAGGAATTTTAATTTATTCAAAAAAAAAAAAAAAAAAAAAAAAAAAAAAAAAAAAAAAAAATTTTTATTCGAATACAAAAAAATTGTCAGATTTAATCATCATAAACAGAGTATTACAAAACCTCTCATTGGAGGAAGAAAAGAATATGGCCGGTATCAACCCACAAGTTAAATTTGTGAATGATCCTCCATCATTCACAGGGAAAAAGGAAGATTTGGATGGATTCCTGACTAGAGCCGAGTTGGCTATGGAATCCAATCCAGAACGCTTCCTTGATGATGAAACCAAGATACGATATTTGATATCGTATATGTTGGGAAGATCTTTAGAATGGGCGTCTATTTTACGAAGGAACAATAGTCCCCTTCTAAGGAATTATGAAGATTTTGTTCGTGAACTTAGGTCTAACTTCGGGGATTATACCACCGAAACAGTCGTTGCAAACGAGAAGCTTTGCAACTTGAGACAAAAGCGATTTGGCCATGTCTTTGAATATGTGACCCAGTTCCAAAGAATAAGTCAAAGCTCTGATTTCAACGAAAGTGCTAAGATTCACATGTTCATAAGAGGCCTAAATCAACAACTAAGAGACCGATTAGCGGTAGTAGAGCCTAATCCAAACTCTTTAGAAAGACTATACAGAACAGTAGTCACAATCGAAAACTTAATCAAAAGGAACGATAGATTGGAAAACTACTACCAATATGGTGAAGATGGTGACTCAATGGATATAGATCTTTACCGAATCAAAAGTGGAGAACGAAGTCACCGTTATCGACAAAATTTTAAAAGCCCATATACAGAAGAAAAACAAAGCTTTAACGAAGAAAGAAAGAAAGGTGTTTGCTTCCTTTGCAAAGAAAAAGGGCATATGAAATTCAACTGTCCAAACAGAAAGAGGCCAAAGCAAATGAAGGTTATTAAAAGAATTCTCAGAGAGAAAGGTTTAAAACCTGGAACTACCGCTGGGTTGCATGAAGTAGAATTGAAGAAAATCAATATTGAAGAAGAAAAGAATAACATTATTGATTTTTATATAAGTACGAATGAAATCGATGAACAAAAAGTTAGAGTCCTTATCGATTCTGGAGCAGATTTGAACTTTATTCATCCAGAATTCGCCAAACTAATCGGAATTAACCTTAACCGAATTGAAGAACCTTTTGGAGTATCTGGTCTAGGATATGGGGTTTCCAAGGTTAGGAAGGAAACTGAGAAATGTATTCTTAGACGCAAGAATCATTTCGAATTAATTAAGTTCTACGTGTTAAGAATTCCAGATGTAGATGTTATTCTGGGTTTACCTTGGATTGAAAAGCATTGTCCTTCCAACTACCATGATAATAAAAAGTTAGCCTTTAGTTCTGGTTTTTGTGCAAGATACTGCAATTACGGCAAAAGAAAAGGAAACTCTAAAAAGGGCAAAAAACCAGTTATTGAAATTGAACCTATTAACAAAGGAAAAGAAAAAAGAAAACAGTCCATCAAAACTCTGAACCAGGTGAAGGAAAAGTCCAGTGATGAGCCCTCTACTTCGACTATGACTCCGAGCGCTGACCTCCGTTGTGATGAAGAAGAAAAAGAAGAATACTTTAAGGGAAGGTTAGTTCACACAATTAACGACAGTGATGTCGAATATAATAGTGATGTTAATGATAGTTTTATGTTGGATAGCGATAATTCTTTTAGTGATAGTGATAGTGATAGTGATAGTGTTAATAATAGAAAAAATAGCTTAGAAAAATGTTCTAATGATAGTGTTAGCAATAGTATTAAAGATGAAAAGGATAAAAATAATTTTAAACGAAAAAATGATTTTTATAATGAAAATGTATGTAATAAAAAAGAAAGTAAAATCGCTTATGCATGTAGAGTTATTAAAAAATTAAAATTAATAAATAAAGATGAAAATATGGTCGCCGTACCACCACAGTATATGAATTTTATTGATGTGTTTAATGAACAAAATTGTAAAAAATTACCTCCACATCGTGATTACGATTGTGAAATAAAATTAAAAGAAAATAGTAGTTTATTTTATGGACCATTATACTCTTTAAATGAAGTTGAAAGAGAAGAATTAAAAAGATATTTAAAAGAAAATTTAGAAAAAGGTTTTATTAGAAAATCTACTTCTCCTGCTGGAGCACCTATCCTTTTTGTAAAAAAGAAGGATGGTTCACTACGTCTATGTGTAGATTATAGAAAACTTAATGAGATGACCATACGCAATTCTTATCCTCTTCCTTTAATTAGTGATCTGTTAGATAGAGTTAAAGGAGCTAAAATATTTACAAAATTGGATTTAAAATCTGCATATAATTTAGTAAGAATTAAAGAAGGGGATGAATTTAAAACTGCATTTCGCACTCGTTATGGTCATTATGAATATTTAGTAATGCCTTTTGGGTTAAAAAACGCTCCAGCTACATTTCAACATTTCATCAACGATGTTTTGAGTGATTATCTTGATGAATTTGTAATTTCCTATATAGATGATATACTTATTTATTCAAAAAATATTAAAGAACATCATGCTCATGTGATAAAAGTGTTAATAAGATTATTAGAAAATAATTTGTATTTAAATCTAGAGAAATGTGAGTTTGATGTAGAGGAAACTACTTTTCTTGGATATGTTATTTCTAAACGTGGGTTGGAAATGGATAAAGAAAAAGTTAAAGGTGTATTAGATTGGCCTATTCCAAAAGATGTTAAAGAGATACAATCTTTTATTGGATTATGCAATTATTATCGTATTTTTATTAAAGATTTTGCAAAAATTGCCAACCCATTACATAAACTCACAAGAAAAAATGTTTCATTTAATTGGGGCGTTGAGCAGCAAAATGCATTCGATACTTTGAAGAACCTTTTTACCTCTGCTCCTATATTAAAACATCCTGATAGCAATCGCCAATTTATTGTAGAAACTGATGCAAGTAACTTTGCTGTAGGTGCAATTCTCTCTCAAGAGTTTGACAAGAAATTACATCCTATAGCTTTCCTTTCTAAAAGTCTTAATAAATCTCAACAAAATTATCCAATTTATGACAAAGAATTGCTTGCAATAAAGACAGCTTTAGAAGAATGGCGTCATTACTTAGAAGGTGCTCGACATCGGTTTATTATTTATACTGATCATAAAAATCTCACATTCCCAAGAAAACCTGAGATGCTTTCGCAAAGACAAATTAGATGGAATGAATTCTTGTCACGATTTGATTTCGAACTTATTTATCGTGCAGGAAAGAAATCAGGTAAACCTGATATTTTATCTCGTAGAAGTGATCATCTTTTTAATGTTTACAGAATTACTTCTTGTTGTGTTATTCGTGTTTGCAACATTGAAGACAAAACTATTGTTAATTCTATACTTAAAAACTTAAAATCAGATGAATTTTATAATAAAGCTAGAGAATTCATATTAGAAGGAAGGAACGGCGATGCTCCCTTTAAAAAGATGGATTGTTTAAAATTAGACAGTGATGGTTTCTTGTTATTTAATAATCTCATTTACGTTCCGTATAACCTTCGTGGCAAAATTCTTGAAATTCATCATGATTCGATAACTGCAGGTCATTTTGGTGTTTTGAAAACATTCGAATTAATCTCTAGAAATTTTTGGTGGCCTAAAATGAGAAAAGATATTAAAAAATTTATTAAGTCTTGTTTTATTTGTTGCAAGTCAAAAGTTCCAAAACATAAACCTTATGGATTACTTTCTCCTTTGTCCACTCCAGAAAGACCTTGGAAGGAAATTTCAATGGACTTCATAGTTGAACTTCCTAAATCAAGAGAAATGACTACTATTATGGTTGTAGTCGATAGATTAACTAAGATGGCTCACTTTATTCCTTTACGTTGTCTGCCTACTGCTTCAATTGCAGCTGATTCATTCATTAACAATATATTCCGTCTTCATGGTTTTCCAGATTCCATTATTTCTGATAGAGGCTCCCAATTTACTTCTGAATTTTGGAATAGAATGTGTAAATTACTTGATATTAATCACTCTCTTTCCACTGCCAATCATCCTCAGACTGACGGTCAAACGGAGAGGGTGAATGGAATCTTGGAACAATATCTTCGATGCTTTATTAACGAAAGACAAAATAATTGGGTGGATATTTTACCTTTTGCTGAATTTTCTTATAATAATACTATCCACCAATCTACTAAACAATCACCTTTCTTTTCCAATTATGGATTTAATCCTAAATTCTCTCCAGAAATTCCATCTTTCGATAATCCAAATAGCGCTGAAAAAAGAGTCATCGATATTGAGAATAATATTAAACTCCTTAAAGAAAACTTGGACAATGCTAAGAAAACTTATAAAAAATATGCAGACAAAAGAAGATTGAATGCTCCTAGTTTTGAAGTTGGTCAACAAGTGTGGTTATACAAAGGTCTCAATATAAAAAATAGTAAGAAAAAATTAGCAGATCAAATGATGGGTCCTTTTACCATTACTAAAAAAGTTAGTCCTCTCGCTTTCGAATTAGATCTTCCTAGTGATATGCGTTGTCATCCTGTCTTTCATGTTTCTCTTTTAGAACCATATCACGAAAATGAATTTAAAGGTAGATCTTTGAGACCTAGAAGAAACACACATCTAACTGTTGACTCAATTGATAAAATTCCGGATAAGATAATCGATATGAAAACATACAAAGGTGAAACCTATTATCTTATGTCCTGGAAAGGTAACGATCCAGTAGATCAATCATGGATCAAAGAAGACCAAGTAACAGACAAACTATTAATTCAGCAATACCTTAGAAGATCTAGAAAAGGTAAGAGTTCTGAAGTGGATGACTTTAATAATGACTATTATATTAGACATAAGCCTCAACCTGTTTTTATTAACATTGAACCAAGAAAATTGTAATCTCGCAGGAGCTCGACTTTAAGGAGAGAGATTGTAAAGATATTATGCACCACATTATAATATCTTTAATTGTAAATTCAGCCACTTTACAAGTAACTGAATTAAAAAAAATATTTCTGTAAAATTATTGTAAAACAATAATTTAAATCAATTAAATAAAGTTCAAAACAGAATAAATTATTAATTTATTTTGTGAAATATTAATTTTTTCACTTTTAATTTATAAAATTTTTCATTGTTTTTAAATTTAAAATATATAATAAATATATTATTAATATTAGAATAATAAATAAATAATAAATGAACTCAATTGAAATTATTTAGTCTTAGTTTTAATAGTTAATTTAAAATTTCTATTTTTAGAAATAATAAATAAATTTATTAAATAATAAAGTTTAGTTAGTTAGATAGTCCGTAAATAAATAGAAATTAAATATAAATAAATTAGTATAATATATAATAAATATAATTATGAAAAAATATAAAAATACTTCAAAATTTCTTAAATTTTGAAAGGTGTAATTGTTATTAAAAATTAAAATAAAATTTTAATTATTTAAATATTAACAAAACATTTTTTTAACAAAACAAATTTTTTATTTTCGTTATTTTTATTTTCTTATTTTAGTGTCGTGTTATTTGTCGTGTTATTGTAATCTATTTCTTGTTACTCCTTTACATAATTTAAATAATTTACCTTTAAATTTTTTAAATCCTTATTTTATAAATCCGCACATTTCACCAAATGGGCACATTAACAATTTTAATGATCAATTCAGTAATTATAATCAAAATGAAAATAATAATTATTTTAAAGATGAATATGAAAATTATTTAAAATTAAATAATAATTCACAAAATAATTTAAATAATTTAAATATTAATTCAAATAATTCAATTAATAATAATAATAATATTAATTTAAACAAAAATTTGAATAATTCAAGTCAAAATGTAAAAGAATTAAATTCTGAAGAAAAGAAAGAAGATAGTAATAACCAGAATGAAAAGATATTATTTCTATCACATCCCTTATCAATTAACTCGGATTCCTTTTTTTTGTATTTTTTAATTAAATCATCAGTTTTTGTTAATATTCTTTTTTTTTTTTCCAAACTCCTCCAATTTTCCTTTTGTAATTATTGCAAGATAAAGATTCTTCTTTTTTAAATGATAAATCAATTCATAGAAAGAAGGTTTTTTGTAAAACAATTTTTTTAAATAATTGTTAAAAGATTCTGAAGTATTATTTATTATGTGGTTTATATCATTATAATAATTCCAACATTGAATATCATATTTATATAAATAAGTCTTATTAAAATATTCCAAAAAATTTAAAAAATGAAAATAATTATATACTTGACATATAATTTTAATATAATTATAAATATCAAATATATATTCAGGATTTTTAAAAGGAAAATTTGTAACAGCTTTATAAAATAAATAAATATTATGATTATGTTCAACTTCATGACATAATTTATATTTTTGAATTTTTAACGATCTTATATAATGCAATACACAATATTTAATAGTTATATTAGGAAATATTTTGATGGCAGCATTGGATATACCTTTTTCAAAATCTCAATACAAAATTTTTGGTGTAATTATAATATTATTATTATATTTACTTGCATTTTTTTTTAATTCTTCAAATAACAATTCATAGGTTGATTGTTCTTTATTATTTATATAGATAGTGATGTAGTATAAAAACTATTTATTTCTGGAGCATATACTCTTGTTATAAACACTTGGTAACCAAATGTTGGTGCAATATAAAATGTACCATCAACAAACATATTTTCGTTGTATTTAATAAACAATTCTGTTTGGAATGGTGATTGAAAAATTATAATATTAGAATTTTTGAATATCATAAAATTTTCATTTCTTTCATTTATATAATATTCAGATTCATCTGGAATTTCATTAAATGTTGATATATCAGGTGGTAGTTGTTTGTTTTTATATCTTGATATTTGGGATTTAAAATTGTATTATATTCAGCGCATATATATCCAATTTCTTGAGATATTTCTTCATATATACGTTTTGGTTTTATATCAAAAGGGAATGAGTTTTTTCTAATTTCATTTTTCATTTTTCATTTTATGTTTTACTATTGATACAGATGCATTATATTCTTTTCCTGGATGAGTATGTTTGTTTTCATATTTTATTACTTTATTATTGTCATTTAAAGTAATATAAGATTTACATTTATTTACTGTTTTATATTCAGTGCATTTGAATACTTTTGTATTATTAGTTATATACCATAAATTAAATATATACTTTCTGTTTACAATGATTTGGTTTCTTTCTTTATTAGTTTCATTTATTTCTAATTGATAAACCATTTATTATAAATATTTTTAATTATAATTTTTATTTTTTATTTTTTTTATTTCTATTTATTTATTTTTTAATTTTTTTTCGTTTTAATCAATTTTTTTTTATTTATTTTGTTTATTTTATTTTATTCTTTATTTATTTTTACTTTAAAAGGTAATATTAAATTATTACATCATTTCATATTTATTTTATTTAATATTACTTTAATATACTATTATATATCATATTTTTTTTTTGATATTTATTTATTTATTGTTAAAAAATAAAATAAAATAAAATAAAATATCATATCATATTTTTTCTTCCTTTCTAAATTTATTAATAGAAAAAAAAATTAATAAATTTTATTTATAAAGAAAATAGAAGAGTATAGCCGGTAACAAAAATTGTTTTGTGGAAGAGGCGCTATTGACTTTAATAAAATCTCTTTTGTTTCTGATCATTGTCTTACTTATTGTGTAACTTTACCAACCAATGTTCCAGAATTCCCGGAAGAAAATTCTGCTTTCCCTCGCATTGAAAATAACTCTACAAGAAATAATGAAATTACTACTTTACCCGTTTTTATTGAATCTAATAAAGAGACCCCATGTAAATCTTTTCCTCAAAAGCCAAAATCGTAAATCAAGCATTCGAATAATAATTCTACAAAAGAAATCTTAACTACAAAAGAATCCCTTATACAACTCGCATTCATGATATCTCAAGAAATCTTACCAAAGGAACTAATAGAATTTATTGCTTTAAGTGAGTCATCTGCTGAAAAGCTTCTACCTCATCGTCCTTATGTAAAAGATTTATTAGAAATAGATTGCAAAAACAAAAGAACACAAACACTAAAATAGAAAATTAACGAAATAAAAATTTGTTTTATTATAGTCAAATTAACAATTACACCTTTCAAAATTTCTTAAATTTTGAAGTATTTTTATATTTTTTCATAATTATATTTATTATATATTATACTAATTTATTTATATTTAATTTCTATTTATTTACGGACTATTTAACTAACTAAACTTTATTATTTAATAAATTTATTTATTATTTCTAAAAATAGAAATTTTAAATTAACTATTAAAACTAAGACTAAATAATTTCAATTGAGTTCATTTATTATTTATTTATTATTCCTAATATTAATAATATATTTATTATATATTTTAAATTTAAAAACAATGAAAAATTTTATAAATTAAAAAATAAAATTTAATAATTATTTTGTTTCGAACTTTAATTGATTTAAATTATTGTTTCACAATAATTTTACAGAGTTATTTTATGTAATTTTAATCACTACGTATAGTGGCTTAAATTACATTTAAGGATTTTACGCTGTGGCGTTAAATATCTTTATACCTTATGACTGGACTGCCAAATAAACCTTATTGAAAACGCAAAACTCTTTTATGGTCCAATCTATCCCTTAACTGAACTTGAATCCAGAGTTCTTAAAGAGTATATTGATGAAAATCTTGAAGGTTTCATACGCAAATCTAAGTCTCCTGCTGGTGCTCCAGTTCTCTTTGTACTTAAAAAGAATGGTGAACTTAGTCTCTGTCAAGATTATAGGGAGCTAAATAAAATCACCATTCGAGACTCATATCCACTTCCACTAATACAAGACATGCTCGAACATTTGGGAAAAGGCAAAATATTCTCCAAATTGAATCTACGCTCAGCTTATAATCTCGTTATAATCAAAGGTGATGAATATAAAACCGCCTTAACTTGTAAATATAATATTTTATATTATATTTTATATTACTATTATCAAACTTACAAAGTATAAAAGAACATAACATAAAGTTATATTTAATGTTCTTTGTAAGGTTATTAACACCTGAATTATATAGTTATATTAATATTATCAATATCATATTTTTAAATAAAATTTATTATTAAAAAGTTAATATTAAAAGTGTTATTATTATTATTAAATAAATATTGTGTTATTTGCATTGCAATTAATTTAGTTATTATTTAAATATTATTTAATTATAAAACTATTTAATTATAAAAACTATATAATTAGTCATTCGGCCTAGTAAACTTATTTAAATTAGAAATTAATCCAGTTGGATACTTAACATTTGAAATTCAAGCAGATATTAATTATATTTTTATAAATTTCATTCTTTATCAGAATCGTAAAAATGAGTAACCTGTCTTATTGGTTAGTAACTAAGACTATGGTTCGAACTTCTCGAGTTAGAAACCTCTCAATTTCAAAAATTCATATTTTTATTATTTTTATTTTAGCCATAAATTTTACCAAGCAAAATTATTCTGATTGGTTAAATTTTGGTCATTAAAAATTTTTTAAAAAGTTTTTCAAAATTTTTCTATATATACGAGTGAATTTTTCTCTAAAAAATTTTAATAATTCGAGTTTTTATTAATAAAATAAATTATTATTTTAACACTAACTTATTAAGTTAACTCGTATTTTTAATTATAAATTTATAATTAATAAATAGTTCAAAAATTTATTTTATTTTTTATAAGGGTTAAGGGTTTATTTTAAATATATTGTTAAAGACATATATCTTTACAATAAAAACTCCTTAAAATAAAAAACTTAATACCTTAATGTTGAATATTTTTTTTAATTATTAAAAGATAAGTCAGTAACAAATATAATTTGTGAATAAAGGCGTCTTTTAGAATTTAAAAGAATTTTTCATAATTTTTTATTTTTATTTTCTAATTTATTAAAAGAAAAATAATTTAAGTTGTAAATTATTTTATTAATAAAAAAATTAAGAGTATAGTCAGTAGCAATAATTGTTTTGCGGAGGAGGCGCTCTTAATTATATTATTAATTAAAAAACAAACTTAATATTTTTCATTAATAAATTATTGTTCTAATAAAACTAAAAATTTTTTTTTCTAATAAAACAAATTTTAAAAAAAAAAAAAAAAAAAATAAATAAATTTTTTCTTTCATCTGGAAAATTTTTTTGGAGTAATTGAATTAGTACTGACTTAGAAGCAGGTATTAATTCAAATACAAGAAGTGAAGAAATTTCCGGAGTAAGTTTATCCTGTACAATAATTGGGTTGGCAGGCTCTGAACTACTTTAGAAATTTATTTTTAAAGTACTCGAGGTGCGCTCAAGTACACGACGCCAATAATAGGCAAGTGACTTGACAAATAAGCGCTTACTATTTCTTCACCTTTTGAATTAATCCTGGAAAATTTCAGGAAATGCTTTTACTTCAAAATTTTTAATTATTGAACGCATATAAATTTTCCAGTTAAATAAGAAATTTAAATTTATTTTTTTCCATTTTTTTTATTTTTTTTATTTTTTCATTAATAGTAAAAAATTAATAATCGAAATATAAAACATTTTAAAATTATTAATTAAAAAATAAAAATATTAATATAAAAATTAAAAAATTAATAAATAATATCTTCATTAAACCTTCTTACGTACGCGTCAGAAGTTAAACTCTTATACCATAATACTTATCATTTAAGTATTATTAATACTGGGAAAGCTTACTAGTAGTAATTTTTCAGTTAACAAAAGTTAATTATAATAAAAATTATTACTACATACCTTTCTTTTAAATTTTTTTTAATATTAACAATCGATAATACTTTCTTATTGATAAGAGCTACGTTAAGACCTGTTATAATATTTATATTATAACGTTTGTGAAGATATAACAAATTATATATTTGATGGTTTAACACTATATAATTTGGCTTATTAATTTTCTTTTATATAATATAACTTATTAATTAATTAATAATCAATATTTTGTTTTATTTCATTTTAATTTATTATTATTAATATATTTTATCTGTTTATTAAAAAAAAACTTATTTTCATTGAAACTTTAAAATTCTGTTTAATTTAATATTGATAATTGAAATATACTTTTCTTATCAATCTTGAGTTAAACAAATTATACTTCAGCAATAAACAGGCCTTATTAGCTTCTCAACAGGGGTATAGTAAAGGTAATAATAAGATCCTAAACACGTGACGGAACTTAGATCGTGCGAAGGTGACGGAATATTTATTATCGGTTGAAAGACCCTAAGCTAATAGTTTATTAAGTGTAATTTGATCGGTAACTCAAGTTGATAATAACAATATTAAATTAATTCCTTATTAAATAAACTTTATAAAAAATTTTATGGACGACAATTATTTTATAATCCTTTTTATTATTATTCATTTTATCTTCATAATACTTATTACATTCTCACTATTCCACATGGAAGATTGCAACATATTTGACAACGCCACTCTTAAAGACAGTTTCGCCGGTGACAGGAAATATTTGAAAAGCTTTCTTGCGAAAATTAACTTAGTCTTCCAACTTTACCCTGATCGTTACCAAGACGATGGTGCAAAAGTCGTCTATCTTATATCTCGCTTGTATGGTAACGCTATGAATTGGGCTGCCTCGCTCATAGAAAATCAAGATCCATGCTTTGCAAACTATGAGGCTTTCGTTGGGAAATTAAGGGCTTTTTATGGAAGCAATGATGAGGCCTATATAGCCAACCAAATGCTCAGAAGGATTAAACAAAGAAGTATAGGGGGAGTAAATGGATACATTCTTGAGTTCAATAAATATTCGGATGTATCAACCTGAAATGAGGATGCCAAAATGGATACATTTTTGGCTGGTTTGAATGATCAAGTTGCCTCCCGTATCTTAGAAATGTTCCCTGGGCCTAAAAGTTTATTCGCCATGCAAACGATTGCTTCTAGAATCGATTCTCGACTCTTCGTGAAGAAACAATTCTTTGACAACCATTCCCAAAATAAACCGAAATCCTTCAACACAAATTCTTCAAAAAAGAATACGAAGAATAACTATCGTGGACCCTTGTCTAAAGAAGAAAAAGAAAGAAGAAAGAAGAATAATCTTTGCTTATATTGTAGATCATCTGATCACTTGCTTAATAGTTGCCCTCTTACGAAGGATAAACCAAATAAAACGAAATCATCCTTCATATCTTTATCAACAAGGCCTACTCCACAAGTTAATAGAAGAAGAGCTAATAATAATACTGACTTTGTTGTTGACTTTAATATCTATCCAGATGGTAACGTTCCTAATTGATTCTGGCTCTGAACTGAATTTTATCGACGAAGAATTCTGTAAAGACTATTCACTTCCTTACTATGATGATGGAAATCTCCCAAAAATCGTCGGAATAGGTGGAAAACAAGCAATCATCGGTGTTACACCACCTCTTAATCTTAAATACAAAGACCATCTTTGCAAAACTTCATTTTATGTAACGGAACTTCCAAAATATGCTTGCATTCTGGGGTCGAATTGGTTAAGGCTCCATAATCCTAATATTGATTTTTATAATAAAGAACTTACTTTTAATTCAAATTACTGTCACTCGAACTGTGTCTCTATTCCTATATCTTATGATCCATCCGGTACTCCTATTTCTATGAACTTAAAGAATTCTGCTTTTCCTATTTTCACTTCTCAATATCTCTCTGATTCAGGACCGTCTACTTCTAATACTCATACTTCACTTCCAATTTCTGTTAACGATGAATCTATTAATTCTAATTCTAATTCAAATACTTATACTACACTTCCAATTTCTTTAACCGATGAATCTTCTAACTCTAATACTTATACTACATTTCCAACCTCTGTTAATAATAAATCCTCAGATAGAAATTTTTCTTACAATTCTACTTCTAACACTGACAGTAAAAACGATACCAATTCTTTTAAAGTAGCAACCAATATCGAAGAATTTTCCAAATCAGATGATGATCTCGTCTTTTTGCCCAAAGCACTTATAAAGACGTTTTTAGCGAAACTGCTGCAGACAAGCTTTCTCCCCATCGTCCCTACGACTGTGAAATCAAATTAAAAGAAAACTCAAAGTTATTTTATGGGCCAATCTATCCTCTAACAGATGAAGAATCAAATGCTCTAGAAGAATACATTAGTGAAAACCTCCGCAAAGGATTTATAAGAAAATCTAAGTCTCTTGCAGGTGCTCCAGTTCTTTTTGTACCTAAGAAAAATGGAAAACTTCGTACGTGCATAGACTATAGACAGTTAAATTTTATTACTATTCGTGATTCCTATCCTCTTCCTCTTATCTAGGATATGCTTGAGCATCTTGGCAAAGGAAAAATCTTCTCCAAACTTGATTTACGATCTGCCTACAACCTCGTCAGAATAAAAAGCGGTGATGAATATAAAACTGCTTTTACTTGCAAATTCGGTCACTTCGAATACTTGGTAATGCCTTTCAGTTTAAAAAATATACCAGCCGTATTCCAACACTTCATTAACGATGTTTTAGAAGAAGTACTTGGTAAATATGCTTACGCCTACATTGATGATATCTGTAACGGAACGGTAGTTCCAATATTACAATTGACACCAATATTGAAAACGTACACGAAAAGAAAATAAAATAAAGTGATTATACTTTGTAATATCAGAACACCTTTCCTTTGTTAACCCGAAAGGTCGGTGTCGATATATATTAGTATAATTTTAATTTATTTTTTATTTAAAATTTGTTTTATTAGAATATAGTTTTATTAATTATTAAAAATTAATAATAACTAATCTTTGTAGTGTTTCAAACTACTTATGATTTAATTATTACTAATATATAAAAGTTATTAAAAGAATAAAAGCACAAAGAAAATATTTTAACTAAAGATTTTACACCTATTTATACTTTTTGCGGAAAAATAGTTTTAAAAATAAAAGTTCATAAAAAAATAATAAAAATTGCTAGAAACTAAGATATTTTGATATAAAATGAATCTCATAGAAAAATAAAGAAATATTATATAATTTTTTCTTAAAGTTTCTAATTTTATTCCATGTAATTCTATAAAGAAATACAGAAATAAAATACAGAAACAAATACAGAATAAAATACAGAAATTTATAATAAATAAATTTAAAATAAAATTTTTATAAAATATGTAACAAGGTGTGAGTCGAACCCAGAGTATTCGCCCAGATGGTCATAGTTACTAACCACTAGACCATGGTTACAATTTTGCTAATTTGATAAATAATGAAATTTTTATAGTACTTTTAATTATAATATTAACTTTTAATGTCGCGAATATTAGTGGATTTAAAATTGAAATTCACTAATAGTTCAATTACATTTAAATTTCGTTATTGACTAAATCACTTAAAATTCGATTTTCAATAAAATAAACAAATATTAAAAAGTATTTAAATTGATATTGTAAAGGGTTTGGACAAATTAAATAAATATTAATCAACTTAATTTAACCCTTAAGATATTAATAAAAATAATCAGAAGAAAAATAACGATAACTTGGCAAATATTGAAGATTTCCGCTTGATTTTATGCTCATTGAGAAGCTCTGCTCAAGAGCTACAACATATCTGAATTTCAGCCCATTTGGACCACTGGTTGGCGAGATATTGGACTTTAAAGGTTTATACAATATAAAAATATAATTAAATATTTACAAGGATCCATAAATAAATAATTATAATATTTTATATAGATAAAATCTTTTTATTTCAATAATTATATTATAATTTATAATAATAATAATCATTCAGATATACAGAAAACGCCTTCAAATAATTTATAAAATATTAATTAGAATAATAATAATAATTTATATAATATATTATAATAATTGTTAATTATTTTTATAAAAATTAGAATAGTTGATTATTATATTAATTTACAGAAATTCTTAGAATTCTAAAAATCTCAAAAAGATTTAAAATTTACTTAAGATCTTAAATAATTAAAAATATCCCATTTTATCTAGAATTAATTATACAGAAAAGATTATAAAAATCCAAAGATAAAAATAATTAATATATAGATAAATAATTAAATAGTATACTAAACAATTAAAATAATTAAATAGTTAACTAGTTAAATAATTAGAATAGTTATAAATCTAAATCTTAGATTATAAATTCTTATCATTAAATTTATTAATAGTTTATATAGTTTTATATTAGTTTTATATAGTTAGATTTTTATCAATATTATTTTATTCATATATTTTATTTAAAATTATACATGTATAAATATATTATCAATAGATTATAATAATTAAATGTATTAATAATTATTAGATTTAGAAAAAGTATAAATAAGGATTGAAATTACAATTCCTTTTAATCTTTGTAAGATTATTAACTAAATAACTTAGAATTAATGACTTAATAATCTAATTATTATTTAAACTTTTCTTAATTAATTATTAATAAAAAATATTATTATAAAACTTAATTATTTTAAAAAAGTGTTCTTTTAATTAATTAATTTATTGTGTATTAATAAATAAATTTGCCTATTAATTATATATTTGTTTAATTAGTTATTTTGTTATTAATTAAACATCTTGACCTGACCATTATTAAACCAAAACTACCCTCATTTAACAATAATCTTACCTGCTGTTTTCTGGTTACCTTAAGATGTTTGGAAATTCCTATAGAGCTACCACTCCTGCACCTGAAGTTCCCATGGCTGAAGAAGTTGAACAACTTAGGCAAGATGCTACCAGAACTGCTGCTGAAATTATCGATGGTGTGCAAGCAAACTTTGTTTCAACTAATGATTTTACCCAATATTATGAACAACTAGAATCTAGGCTAAATAATATTTATTCTGCTATAGAAAATATTAATCAAAGATTAAATACTGAAAATACTGCGCCACAAGGATATGAAAGATTTGAAACTCCTAGACCATTACTTGGTAATCAAGATTCTGATGATAGTTCTACCGACACAAACTTCGATTTAGATAGAGATG
>MCFG01000645.1:0-19453 GCA_002104895.1 Anaeromyces robustus | reverse complement strand
TTTTTTTTTGGAGAGAAGAATTTATGAATACGTATTAACAAAAGCTTTTTTTAATTTATTAAAATTTTTTATATGTTCCGCAGTTCGTATAAAAGAAACATTTTACCTTTTATTTCGCAAAAATAACATATTTATATATTAAATTTAAGTTTTTTTATTATTTTTTATAAAGTTTCTTATTTTACTTTATATATTTCTATAATAAATACAGAAATAAAAGACAAATAAAGTTAAAAATAATAATAATTTTTTTATATAATTATAATAAAATGTGAGTTGAACCCAAAAAAAGTTCGGCCTGATGATCTTGGTGATTAATCTAGTAGTTACTAGATTATGGTTACTAATTTACTAATTTGTGATAGATAATGAAACTTTTAAATTACTTTTAATTATAAAATTTAACTTTTAAAATAATTATAAATATGTTTTTTTTTTTAATTTAATTATTTTCTAAATTTTAAATGAATAATAATAATATTAAAAATAACAATAAATTATAAAATTATAATTTTAAATATCTTTATCAATAAATAAAATCAATTCTTTAATATATTTTTATTAAATATAAAATTTATACAAATTATAAACAATATATAATTAATATAATAAATAATAAACGATTCTAAAATACTTAAGTGTTTCTAAATTAGAAATAATTAATGATAGGAAAAATCCTTAAAGTATTTTTAAAAATTGTATTCAAATCATATTATTTAATTAAAGAAAAATATAATATTTTCATGCAAATTAGCTTTCTACTACTATTTAATAAAAAAAAACATTAACGAAAATATGAAAACTAATATTTAAAAAGATTAGTTAAATTATAAAGATAATAAAATAAAGTTTAATAAATAAAATAATAAAATTAAAAATAAATTTTTTTTATTTAAAACGTAATAATAGAACTTATACTTAATAAAACAAATTTTAGTGTTTAAATTAAACTTCTACAAATAAACTTTTTATATTTAAAACGTAATAATAGAACTTATACTTAATAAAACAAATTTTAATGTTTAAATTAAACTTCTACCTATTGAAATAAACTTATATAGTTATTACTAAATTAACAATGGTAATATCGCTTTCTTTTACCAAAGAATAAAAGATATTTACCATTTTGTATTATTTGTAACAAATAATTAAATTAATAAATCATAGTTAATTAATACTTGATTCTTAGGTATAATCAAGAATAATCTAAAATTTATTAAGAATCGATCAAATAATTTACCAAAAATTTATAATCAAATATAACTATTATTAATAATAAAAGTTGATAATGCCGTTTGGATTATCTGATACACCGCCTCATTTCCAATCATTTATGAATTCTATTTTATTTAAAAAATTTAATAAAAGAGTATATCTAGATGACGGATGTAGTACATTTCGATATAATTTATGATCGACATAAATTTCTGTAAAATGTATACAAATTATGTAATATGACTTTTTCAACGTATATTTTTATTTATAATATTTTTATCATTGAAAGAATAAAATAAAAACTAAAAAAATGATAAATAATTAAATTAATTTTCTGTTAAGAATTATATTTAATTATTATTCATTTTCAATTCTTTAATTAGTATTTCTTTTCAATAAAAATACATAAAATTCAATATTTTATTACTATATATTTTAATAATATACCATTTTTTTGATATTTATTTATTTATTGTTAAAAATAAAATAAAATAAATACTATAAGTTAAAATAAAATATATTATATGAATTTAAATATTCAAAATCTAATCTAAAATTAATGATTTTTTAGTTAACTTTGAAGTAAATATATTGTTAAACCTGAAATCAATTTAATAACATCTTTTTTATTAATAAATATTTGAATTTTGAAGTAATATAATTTATTAATTTAAATGAAATGTAGATTATATTGTAAATTAAAAATAAATAATATTCTTTTAAAAATTTTGTAATATATATTTAATATTTGAATTAAATTATATTATATGAATTTAAATATTCAAAAATCTAATCTAATATTACTTGATTTATTGAAAAATAAATAAATAGTATAAATTAAAATTGATTTTAATATAGTTTAAATATTTTTTATATATTTAAAATAGAGCTATAAGGATATTATAATTTCAATAAAATTATCAACTTCAAAACTAAATTTTAATTATTATGAATAATATTAATTAAGCAAAGTGAAATTGTTTAATATTTATAATAATATTATTGTTTATTTAAAATATAAAAATTAATTTTAATATTTTAAAATAAAAAAATATATTAGTATTATAATTTTATCTTCATATTTATATTATTACATGTATATTTTTTTTACTTTAATGTAATTTTAAGTAACAATAAACAGGCTAATATAATTTTAAGTAACAATAAACAAGCAAACATAAAATATGTGATAAATATAATTAATCTAATATTAATAATTTATTATATCAGTTTTATTTTTAAAAAATTGAAATTGATATATAAAAAAATATTAAAATTTGTATTTTTACTTTTTTTATTAGCCTGTTTATTGTTACTTAAAATTATATAAGGTTAAACTTAAATTTAAATACATAGGTCAAGATTAAATTTATTTATTTATTTATTTATTTATTTATTTATTTATTTATTTATTCATTAATTCATCTTTATTTATTTTTATAAGCTATATTGTAATAAATTAATAAACCATCAAACATAAATTATATCGAAATATAATACTCCCCTAGATGACGTATTAATTTATGATTAAACTAAAGAACAATGTATGTAAAATTGTAAATGTGTTCTAGAACAATTTCGGAAAAATAAATTGTACTGTAAAATCACAAAATGTGAATTCTTCCCCAACATCATTATTAATTTAGGTTTTGCTGTTGAAAATGGATCTTATATACTAAAGAATATTTCAAAACTAGACAATATTTAGAAACCTAGTAATCTAAATGAATTACAGAAAATTTTAGGATAAATCAATTGGTTTTCAGACTCAATTCCGAAATTAACCAAAACATTATTACCATTATATAGTTGTCTTACTAATTATAATCAAAATTTGATAGATAAGCATTTTGACAAATGTATTAAAAATTTAGAATTTTATCCTTGTTCCGTATTTGATTTTAATACAAATTATTTCCTTATTTCCGACGCTTCGGAATTTTCCGGATCGAAAAACTTATAAAAGAAATTGAAGATAATAAATGCTCATGGAACAAAATTGAAGAATTAAATAATAAAAAGAATATAAAAAGTATTACTTTTATATTCTTTTTATTATTTAATATAAGTTACCACAGTCAAATTCAATAATACAAAAATGAATTACAATGAATTTGATAAAGAATTAATTACTATAATCAGAAAAATTGAACATAATCAATATTTCATTACAAATTCTAGAACAATCTTTTTATTAACGGATAATTAGCCATCGAGTAATATATTAAATGGACAAAACCAAAAAATAGTGGACAACAGAAGATTAAGATATCTAAAAAGACTTCAGCTATATAAA
This sequence comes from Anaeromyces robustus, assembly GCA_002104895.1. Taxonomy (NCBI): domain Eukaryota; kingdom Fungi; phylum Neocallimastigomycota; class Neocallimastigomycetes; order Neocallimastigales; family Neocallimastigaceae; genus Anaeromyces; species Anaeromyces robustus. The sequence continues at coordinate 15,942 of MCFG01000645.1, read as the reverse complement.
ATTAGAGCCATTTATTTAAAAGGAACTAAAAATGATTTGTTGAATTGGCTATCAAGAAATTTACTTCCGAACCAATCAATAAAAGTTGATGTAAATCATAAGATATTAATTAGATTAATAATATAATATTAATAAAATTTATAGTTAAAATATTAACAATTATATTAATGATTTAGTAATAGGTACATTAAAAATAATAATAATATTAATAATAATATTAATAATAAATAATAATAATATTTTTGATAATTTATATAGTATTTTACAAAGAAATATTAAAGTATAAAAACATGTAAAATTTTCCAAAAATTGAAAACCAACTTTTAATTTTTGTAAAAATTTCCTATTCTCTCCTAATCTTCCTTTCTAAAATAATATATAATAATCAAAAAATAATAATTTTTATTATATTCAAATATAAAAGTTATTGAATTTTCAAATATATTATTATTTGTTTATATTTTATTTATTTATTTTTTTTATTAATTTTAATTTTAAATTTTTTTTTTTTAATAAGAAATTTTTATTATTATTTAATTATTTTATATTATTATAGAAGATAGTCAAACAAGTTATAAATATGATATTATTGATATTATCTATCAATGTGCATATGATTATGGATTATCTATTGTTGATAAGGCGAGATTAATAACTATTAATAAATATTATATCAAATCACAATTGACTTACCATGTTATATATAATATATTTATAGTTTTATATTTAGGATATATTTAGTGTTTAGTGATGATGAATGATATAAATTTTGATATGGACGTCATGATTGGGAAATTTAAAACAAAAATAAATAATTTTATATGTTTTTTTTATTAATAAATTATTCTTTTTGTTATTTTTTAAAAAAATTAAGTTGTTTTTTTTTTTATTTTATACACTTAGATTATTATTATAAGTCATATACACGTAGTGATTTTAATGAACTTATATATTCTTTCTTAACCTATTGAATATTAAGAATTAAAATGCTAGCTAGAAACCTTGTGAAGTTTCACATAAGGTTTCTACTGTTAAACAGTTGTTTAATAGTATAAAGCAATAGGCGATCCATAACTTTATTAATTAAAGCGAGGTTTCTAATATTCAACACTACAGTAAATGCGGTCATAGGGACACCTAAAAGGTTAAATTTTAAATTTATATAGTATAGTTTTAAAACCTTATTATTGGAGATTTAAGTTTCTCCATCATTAAATAATTGCAAGCCGGTTTTTTTAGGTTGTAAGGCAAAAGTAATAATAATATTTGTAAATAACCCTTTAAAACCTAATTATTTATTATTATTTTGAATTAAAACATAAAGAAACCACACCAATAGGTCTAGTTTTTCATTAACGTTTAGAAAACCCTGGGTCATCCAAGAAAATAAGAAAACCTTAAAGAATCGGAGTTTACAGGTGCAGAAGCTCAACAGATTGACAAAACACTACAAGGGAGTTTATCAGGGATTATACTGGGATCCTATAAAAGACTCATAATACAAAAATTAAAAGTTTCTTGGATTTACTATATTCTATCATTAAAAGAATAATATTTAATCATAATTGAATTTTTGATATTAAACATTATTTGAAATAACCAATTAATAAACTATAAAAATTTAATTTGAATTTATTTGTAAAGATATTATGCGCCACATTATAATATCTTTAATTGTAAATTCAGCCACTTTACAAGTAACTGAATTACAAAAAATATTTCTGTAAAATTATTGTGAAACAATAATTTAAATCAATTAAATAAAGTTCAAAACAAAATAAATTATTTATTTTGTGAAATATTAATTTTTTCATTTTAATTTATGAAAATTTCCATCGTTTTTAAATTCAAAATATATAATAAATATAGTATTAATATTAAAATAATAAATAAGTAATAAATAGAATAAATTCAAATAAAATAGTATTTAGTTTAAATTAGTAATTTTAGTTTACTAAATTTAGTTATAGTTTATATTTTATTAATAAATAAAATTTATTAGGATAGTTTTATATAGAAATATATTATAAATAAATAGGAAAAATATATTATATTATAATTAATAAAAAATATAAATAGTCAAGAAAATTTTATGTAATTTGAAAAAATGTAATTGTTATTATTTTATATTTTTTAATTCTTAAATAATTAGTAAAAATTTATATTTTAATAAAATAAATTTTTATTAACGTATTTTTTTTAGTGTCAGTGTTTTTTATTTGTTGTTGTAATCTATTTTAATAAATCTTTTACATTATTATACTATAAAAGAAAACATTCCTTCTTAACGGAAGTTCACTCAATATTATCAGAAGATCAGAAGGTAGTTTTTCAAGTACAGACACAGAGTGCTATATCTATTGAACAGATACCAATTCTCTTGTACATAATGCGTTAGAACTGAGAATAAAACGAGTAAAAGCTAATAAATGTAAAATAAATATTTTATTTTATACATTAGTCCAGTAAAATATTGAATTTGGCAAATCTAAATCTGTAACTTTTAATTGTTCCTTCTATTGATAAAGTTACAGATTTAGAACAATTAATGATTCTATGTGTGAAATAGCGATTTTTAAAAAAACTAAGAGAATTTTTCAAATTGCATCGTTATGAAAGTAGAGTAATGTAATAAAAAATAAAATATTATTACAGTTGATGTTGATGTCAATGCGTTATTAAGAATGAATGAAATAAGTAATACTAGTTCTTATGATGAATTTGACCCAAAGAACCTAAAAAGGTTGTTGGTCAAATTATGGCGTCTTTCATTGAAGATGCTGATAAATCTATATTTAAAAATGAAGAAAATAATTTTCTTCATGCAAAAATCCTAAATGAAAATAATGATTTTTTTCCTGTATTAATCAGTGGAACAGTATTAAAATTGAATAAAATAATAATTTCAGATAGAGCATCCACTGATAATGATTATACAATGTATGGAAGAAAACTTTATAATGACGGAGGAATCTTAGTTTACTATTATGGAAACAATTTACAATACAGAAACTGAAAATATCAGTTTCTATACTGAATTCAGAGTACCAGAAAAAAGTCACCTTGAGGGTTTTGTAAATGACAAAATTATGTTTAAACCGATTTTGCCTTATGCAGAGGAATTTAAATAGGTTGAATCAACTTATTCTTTTGATATAGTTGAGCCAGATAACCTATTATATGGACAACCATTATTACCAAATCCAGAAAATGATAACGAATATGAAAATCAACTTGAAAATCCAATTATCCAACACATTATAAATAATATAAATTAGACAATCCACTTTGTCAGTGAAAATCCAGAAGATTGTAAAATATTACTAGAATATTGAAATACTTTAGAAAACAGAAGATGAAGATAAATATAATAAATTAGATTTCGTTATTGACTAAATCACTTAAAATTCGATTTTCAATAAAATAAATAAATATTAGAAAATATTTTATAAAAGTAAAGGGTATGGACAATTTAAATAGGGGGTTTCCCATTTCACCAAGTCACGTTTTTTTTGTGGCTAAATAAAATATGTATACATTATTTTATTTATTTTTTTATTTTACTTATTATTATTATTATTATTATTATTATTTATTATTTATTATTTATTATTATTTATTTATTATTTATTATTATTTATTTATTATTTATTATTTATTATTATTTATTTATTATTTATTATTTATTAAAATAAAATAATTACATTTTTAATATGGTGTATTTTTTAAAAAGTGTAAATTTTTGTATATTAAGTTGGTGAAATGGGTCACATCCAAATAAATATAATTCAACTTAACATAACCCTTAATAAATTTATAAAAATAATCTGAAGAAAAATAATGAAAATTCGCCTAATAATGAAGATTTTTCTTTACTTCGCTCTGATTTTACGCTTATTGAGAAGCACTGATCGAGAACAACAACATATCTGAATTTTAGCTCATTTGGACCACTAATTCGCGAAATATTGGATTTTAAAGAAATTTAAATATATATAAAATATTATTTTGAAGGGCCTAAATAGAAAATTATAATTTATTTAGATAAAATCTTTAGATTAATAATTACATTATAAACAATAATACAGAATTTATAGATATAAGTTTTAATAATACTTTTAAATATTATTTAAAGTAATTATAATAATTTTAGATAAATTATATAATTATTAATTAATTATTATAATTATTATACTTGATAGTTATATAATTAGAAATCTAAAATCTAAAATTTAATTCTTAATATTTTAAATTATTAACAATTTTATATTAGTTTTTATTATTAGATTTTTATCAGTAGTATTCTATTCATATATTTTATTAAATTTTATACATTTATTAATAGAAAGATTAAATTGTAATAAAATCTATTAGTTAATAATCTTACAAAGATTATAAGAATTTGTAAATACAATTCCTATTTATACTTTTTCTAAAATTATTACTAAATAACCAAGAAAAAAAAGTTTTTTGATTTTTATTTAATTATTACTTATTGCTTATTTTGACAAAGTTGATCTCTTCATTATTTATTAAATTTAATCATATAGAATTTATATATAAACATTTACCCATTTATCATGGTGTGATAAATCTTAATAAATTATTTAACCATAATTTTGAATTCTATTAATTTTACTTTAAACATTTTTAAATAATTTTCATTTCTGTTATTTTTATTTTTTTTTTTCTAATACAATTTAAATGAGATAAATTTATTGAAAATTATATATTTAATTCCATTTTCATTTAATTAAATATATTTTTTATTAAAATAAAATAAAATGAGAAAAAAAAATTTTTTTTTCTCTTTAATTATGGTAGTTTATGTAACGAACTTAGTGAGAAATTCACTAGGTTGTTGTAGTATTTCAATAATTAAAATAAAATAAACAAACAAAATAAACAACACAATATTAAAACATAATGTTTATGGATTTATTTTGTATTTTATTTAATATTTAAATATTTAATATTTTTCTTATAATGACTCAAAGAGTAAAAATAATATTAATACATTTCTTTTATATTCAAGACTTATTCTAAATCATTACGTGATTGGTTTACTTATTTAAATAACAAAATATTTAATTATTTAACTATTACTATAATTAAGTGAATACATAATTAGTATCTAAATAAAATCGTATTTATATCTAAGTGAACGAATAACTAATATCTAAATAAATCTAACTAAGTGAATGAATAATTATAGACTAAATAATTCTATTAATAAAATAAGTAAATGAACAAATGTATTAATAACTAAATAAATGAATAATTTTCCAAATCAAAAAGGTAAAAGTAGGATTCGAACCAGTGATATCTATGATAAAGGTAGAAGTAGTTACCGTTGAGCCACGAAATTCCTTAATGTCGTTGTTGATACCGTTACATCTTCTTTCATAACTGTGTTTTTGTAATTATAATAGAATTTGTCGCGAATATTAGTGGATTTAAAATTGAAATTCACTAACAGATCAATTACATTTAAATTTCGTTATTGACTAAATCACTTAAAATTCGATTTTCAATAAAATAAACAAATATTAAAAAGTAATTAAATTGATATTGTAAAGGGTTTGGACAAATTAAATAAATATTAATCAACTTAATTTAACCTTTAAGATATTAATAAAAATAATCAGAAGAAAAATAACGATAACTCACCAAATATTGAAGATTTCCTCCGCTTCGCTTTGATTTTATGCTCATTGAGAAGCTCTGCTCAAGAGCTACAACATATCTGAATTTCAGCCCATTTGGACCACTGGTTGGCGAGATATTGGACTTTAAAGATTTACACAATATAAAAATATAATTAAATATTTACAAGGATCCATAAATAAATAATTATAAAATTTATATAGATAAAATCTTTTTATTTCAATAATTATATTATAATTTATAATAATAATAATCATTCAGATATACAGAAAACGCCTTCAAATAATTTATGAAATATTAATTAGAATAATAATAATAATTTATATAATATATTATAATAATTGTTAATTATTTTTATAAAAAATTAGAATAGTTGATTATTATATTAATTTACAGAAATTCTTAGAATTCTAAAAATCTCAAAAAGATTTAAAATTTACTTAAGATCTTAAATAATTAAAAATATCCCATTTTATCTATAATAATTAATTATACAGAAAAGATCATAAAAATCCAAAGATAAAAATAATTAATATATAGATAAATAATTAAATAGTATACTAAATAATTAAATAATTAAATAGTTAACTAGTTAGATAATTAGAATAGTTATCTAAATCTTAGATTATAAATTCTTATCATTAAATTTATTAATAGTTTATATAGTTTTATATTAGTTTTATATAGTTAGATTTTTATCAATATTATTTTATTCATATATTTTATTTAAAATTATACATGTATAAATATATTATCAATAGATTATAAGAATTAAATGTATTAATAATTATTAGATTTAGAAAAAGTATAAATAAGGATTGAAATTACAATTCCTTTTAATCTTTGTAAGATTATTAACTAATCTAAAATTAAATTAATGACTTAATAATCTAATTATTATTTAAACTTTTCTTAATTAATTATTAATAAAAAATATTATTATAAAACTTAATTATTTTAAAAAAGTGTTCTTTTAATTAATTAATTTATTGTGTATTAATAAATAAATTTGCCTATTAATTATATATTTGTTTAATTAGTTATTTTGTTATTAATTAAACATCTTGACCTGACCATTATTAAACCAAAACTACCCACATTTAACATATATTAATAAATTTATATATATTTTCAGTATACTCTAATATATTATTGAATATATTATTTAATTATTTTCATATATATTATCATTGGTATTCTTTGAATTAAGATTTTTATATTGACAGTCTCCAAAAATTTTTGGTTCACTGCCCAACTTCAATTTTTCAAAATTTTCTATATACCCATTGATTTCCCTCAAATTTTTCAAATTGAAATATTTTTTATCAGTAGGTAAATTTTTTGAATTTTTAAATTTATTAAAATTTAAAATTTTATTTTCTTCCAATATATCCAAAGCGGTAGATTCAATTTTTTCACCAGAATTTTCTTGTGCTAGTCCTTGATTTCTATTATAATATTTGCCCTTAATATTACTTTCCTTGTCTTTATTTTGTCCATTATTTTCTTCTTTATTTTCAATTTCTTTTCTTTTAATTCTTGACAAGGCATCAGCTAAGGAATTTTTCTTGCCTTGTTCATATTCAATTTTAACACGAAGTATACTGATGGTAATACACCATCTAATATGTCTCATGTTCAGAGGTTCTTTATTATTAAATAAACCAATTAATGGTTTATGATCGTCTCATATCTATTTCCAGATATGTACGATTTAAATTTGTTAATTGAGAAATATACAGCAGTACCTTCTAAATCCGTAATGCTGTAATTTCTTTCAGCCTTTGTGAGAGATTTACTCACGTAATGAATTGGGTGTTCTAAGTTATCTTCTTTCTTCTGTAATAGAACACCACCTAGTCCATCTAGAAGCGTCTGTTCTAATTAAGAATTGTTTAGAGTAATCCGGGTAAGCTAAGATTGGCGCTTCTATTAACGATTTCTTCAGTTTATTAAAACTTCTTTGTTCTTCTGTCCATATGAAAGGAGCATTTTTTCTTAATAGTTTATTTAAAGGGGCGGCTAATTTCGAAAAATTATTAATAAACTTGCTGTAATAACCAACTGTACCTAAAAAGAATTTTATTTCAGTAGTATTAGTTGGTTTAGTCCATTCTTCTACGGTTTTAGTTTTGGAGGCCATTGTTTTTAAACCTTTGCTTGTCACTACATGACCAAGCACTTCTACCTCCTCCTTAAAAAAACAACATTTCTCAATGTTGATTTTCAATTTATGCTTACGAAAGATATTTAAAACTTTATTTAAATGTTCAATGTGTTCTTCAATACTTTTAGAAAAAATTAAAATATCATCGATAAAAACAAAAACACATGAACCAAGAAGATCAAAGAGAATACGATTCATTTCTCTTTGAAAAGTTGCAGGAGCACCAGTAAGACCGAAAGACATTACTTTATATACAAAGTTACCAAACTTTGTAGTAAAGCAAGTAAGGTCAATACTGTCTTCTGCCATTCTAATTTGGTGGTACCCCGAAAACAGATCTAACGTAGAAAAGATCTTTGAACCACCAAGATTATCAAATATTTCATCGATGTTGGGTAATGAATAAGTATCAGGAAGAGTTAAGGCATTTAACTTCCTGAAATCCAAACATAAACGTCATTTGCCGTTCTTCTTGGCTACAAGGACAATAGGTGAAGACCAAGAAGACTTAGCAGGTACAATTAGTCCTTTCTTTAATAGTTTTCTTAATTCGTTTTTTAATATATTGGACTTAAACTTATTTAAACGATAAAATTTGCTTTTAAACGGCTTAGCACCATCGACTAAAGGAATATGGTGCGGTTCTAAATCGGAGGGCGTAAGTTCATCCGTAGACGTCGCTATAACATCAATATTGTTCTCTAAAATAATAATAAATCGGTCGAGAAATTTTACATCCAAAGTTTTAAGAAAGTCTTTAGAATGTATATACTGCCAAGGAGAGACAGATTCTTCAGGTGGGGGTTTCGTATCTAGAATTACTGGTTCTTCTTCGTCGGCCATATCTTCTATAGTCACAGCGTTAACTATCTTTTTACCAGTTCCACAATAATAAAGGAAACAGGAAAGTTGATCAGCATCCTGATCATCTATAATTGGAGCAAGGACATCAAACGACAGCTCATCTTTAAATCGACATAGAGTTTTATTTAAAGGATTTATAAAGAAGTAATTATCGGCGGTAGACTTTAATCCAAGAAGTAAATCGAAATAAGAAATGTCTTTATCAATTACACAGAATTTTGAAGTAAAATTATACTTTCCTATGGACAAATTTAATTCTACTACTATGGCTTCAGTAATAGTAGAATCACCCAAAGCTTCATAAATTCTTCCTTTGCAAAATCCCACTTGCGAGATTTCACCAGGAAGTTTATTAATGAAATTGGCAGACACTAAATTAAGGTTACTGCCAGAATCAATTAATAGTGTACTTTGTACACCATTGACGGACGCATTTATCAAAGCTAAATCGTCCTCTTTGAAAGATAAATTCTTATTCCTCTCTATGATTTCATCATCTACATTAAATGAATCGCTGAAATCAATAGAGCTGACGACTTTTATCTTTTCTAACCTAAGATTTTTAGCTAATTCACTTCTAATTTTTGGACAAACATCGAGAACCTGACCAAATGTAATATTACACTTGGTCTTGGAGAGATCTTCAGTAATATCATACCTCTCGATGTTGTTAGAAGTGGCCATCTGGGTACGTCTTTCCAATTTTTCATTTTGCTCAATTTGTATATTATTATTTTCTTGTGTCACATTTTTACTATTAAAAAATTTTTCTTTATTTGGATTAAGGTTTTCAGAAAAATTTTTCTTGTGCGACTTGACATTTTCTTGTGACGTTCTGGTTTCTATAACTTCTTTTTCCTTGTTATTTTCCTTTATACTTTAAGTAGTCTGAAATTGATATGACTACTTTGTCGGCCTCCTCTAACTTTTCATATTTTTCTAAATATTTATGGTTGAAGGTTTTCATGTCCTCATGTCTTGATATTCTTAGTTCCTTCAACTCTTCTAGTAGTTCTTCGGTGTCCACATCTTCAGATTTATAATGTTCAGCTAGAGCATTCTTAATCTCTAGCAAGGTTGGGTAGGTTAAATCATCACCTTCAGAAGCAACCAGATATTGTAATTTGGTAGCAGCTTTACCTTGTATTTTTAAGTTGCACCAAATAAACAATTCTTTATTATCCTCCACCTTATTAAGACTTACCCAATTAGACATTTGACGATACCAAGTGTCAACGTCTTTGATATCATCATCAAGGGTAATAACACAATTTAAGGTGTTGATCTTATTTTGTTGTTTAATTGCTTCTTCTGCCATCTTCAAAAAAAATTTTTTTTTTTTTTTTTTTTTATATTTATTTATATTACGTTTTTCTAAAAATATTAATTTGTTTGTTTACTTTTAATCAAATAGTAAACAATAATAAATCACAATACATTAAATTTAAACTATAAAATATTAAAATATTATAACACTTCCTTCCCTTTAAAAGAACCGATATCTCCACCAAATGATATAACTGGGTTCTTTACTCTTTTAGGGAATTATTAATTAAACTTTATTTATATAATTGTTTATCTATTTCAATAAACCTTCTTTAATAATTCACTTTCAATTTACAAATTCAAGAACATGTTTTTAATATATTGTTAATTTTACTATTTAAGTGTATTTTAATATAATATAATAAAAGTATATTATAACTATATATAATTGCTAAACAGTGTAACGAATCCCTCAATTAGTAAAATAGTAACCATGGTCTAGTGGTTAGTAACTATGACCATCTGGGCGAACACTCTGGGTTCGACTCACACCTTGTTCAAAATTTTATAAAAATTTTATTTTAAATTTATTTATTATAAATTTCTGTATTTTATTCTGTATTTGTTTCTGTATTTTATTTCTGTATTTCTTTATAGAATTACATGGAATAAAATTAGAAACTTTAAGAAAAAATTATATAATATTTCTTTATTTTTCTATGAGATTCATTTTATATCAAAATATCTTAGTTTCTAGCAATTTTTATTATTTTTTATGAACTTTTATTTTTAAAACTATTTTTCCGCAAAAAATATAAATAGGTGTAAAACTTTTAGTTAAAATATTTTTCTTTGTGCTTTTATTCTTTTATAACTTTATATATATTAGTAATAATTAATTCATAAGTAGTTTGAAATACTACAAAGATTAGTTATTATTAATTTTTAATAATTAATAAAACTAAATTCTAATAAAACATATTTTAAATAAAAATAAAATAAAACTTAAAACTAAATCTTACTAATATATATATCTCGACACCGACCTTTCAGGTTAACAAAGGAAAGGTGTTCTGATATTGCAATAAGTATCTTTTATTTTAAATTTTATTTTGTTTGTGTTTACTTCAGATTTTGGTGTCAATTGTAATATTGGAACTACCGTTCCGTTACAAACAGTAATATATTATAACAATATAAAAAATAATATAAAGTAAATATTATAAAATAAGTAAATTATTAATAGAATTATAAAATTATGTCTAAATATATGTAAATCTTAATTTGGTTTGCAATTTTAATTATACTGGGAGATTGCTTACTATTAAAAAATTTTTCTTTATTTGGATTAAGGTTTTCAGAAAAATTTTTCTTGTGCAACTTGACTTTTTCTTGTGACATTCTGGTTTCTATCACTTCTTTTTCCTTGTTATTTTCCTTTATACTGTCTAAGTTTCTTGTATTTTCTTCATCAAAGTGGACTTTCTTCTCAGCACGTGATTCGACATTGATATCACGTGAATTTTTAAATGATATGCAGGGGAGAGTTGTGTTAATTTATTATGTTTATATAATTTATTTATTTAATATATTTAATAATTAATACATTTATTTAATATGAAAGAATTAAACACAACTTCTTCAAAGAATAAAATTATTGTCAGGTGAAAATATAAAATAGAATATATCATGTGAATACATGACTTTACATAAAATAATGTATAATACATAAAAATATAATGATTACATAAATTTAAGATATTTACATAAATAATGTTAATAAAACATAAATATACTATTTACACGTGATTAATAAAATAAAGTTATAAATTTAAATCTTAACACTCCCCCTCAAATCAAAATTTCTAAGTATTGAAAATTTGATTTGCAAAAGATTTTAATTTATTATCATTTACGCATTTTGTCAATACGTCGACCAGCATTTTTTCTTTTTAGTTTTTAGGTAGTTTAATTTTTTTTCTTTAACAGCGGTCACTTTCTTAGACTTCATTGCTTTTTTCATATTTTAATTTTGTAGACTTATTTATTTTTTTTTTTTTTTATGTTGATTTTATATTTAATATTTAATTTTCCTTGATTAATATTTAATTTATTAAAATTAATTTGGTCATTGTAACTTGGAATAAAATTGGAGATTTTGAGTTTTTATCTATAAATAAATTTTTGATTTTTTTTTTTAAATGATAAAGTGAACTTTTAGTTAACATATGGTTTAATTATCCTTTCTAAATTTTTGTTATAATCTTGTATATTATTTAATCTTGTATATTATTATTATTATTCTGTACTATATTATTGGAATTGTTATTTAAATTATTTGTATTAAAAATTTTATTATCATTATTAGAAAAATTTTTATTGTTAGTATTGTTATCTATATTGTCATTTAAATTAAAAACCTTATTATTATTAATTTGTTCATTAATATTTGAATTATTAATATTATTGTGTTAAGAATTATTATTATAAAAATTTTCATTAATTAAATTTTCATTTTTATTATTATTTAATATATTATTATGTAAATTTTCATATTCATCAAATTTATTATTAAATAAGGTTTTGTCTGTATTAATTTCATTAAAATTATTTTTAATTGAATTATAATTTTTTTATTTCAAAATTTGAAAAATTTTTATTATTAAAATTTTTTTTTTCATCAAAAATTTTTTTATCAAAAATTTGATTTTTATTTTTTGAAATTTCAGAATCTAGATTTTTGGAGCTACTTTGAGTAACAATATCTTTAGAATTTGTATTATAATTTTTGTTGTTGTTTACATCATTTAGATCCTCTTTCAAAGAACTTTCAGGATCTATATTATTTATTAGTCCATCATCTTCGCCTTCAGAAAAAATTGCTGAAGAATAATGACTACTTTCTTCTGAAAAATTTGTCGCGTTTTCATTATTTTTGTTAATGTTTATTTGTTTATAATTATTATTTTGTGAATCATTATTACTTAAATTTTCTTTTTCATTACTTATTTGTTTATTATTATTACTATTTAGTGAATTATTATTATTTAAATTTTCTTTTTTATTATTTATTTGTTTATTATTATTAATATTTGGTGAATTGTTATAATTTAAATTTGCTTTATTATTATTTATATTATTATTATCGTTATTATTATTATTTTTATTATTGATATTTGTTTTGTTGTTTAATTTTAAAAATTCTTTTTCATTATTATGTGTTTTTAAGTAATTTTTTAAATTTTTTATATAGAAATGGCCAAGCCGTCGATGCCAAATTAATTCATCGACATTCGGTGAATTTTGCATGACCATTATATTATTTTTATTGTTTTTAAATTTATACTTTGATAAACAATAGCCATAAATATTAATTTCATTTCTTTTATTAGATTTATAACTTGCTATTGTTTTGTAGTTTGAATCTAGCAATCTAAGAATAAAATTGTCGTTTAATTTTTCAATTAAAACTTTTATTCCTGATTTGGCTAGTTCAATACCACTAATCATGTTTTTTGTTACACTTTTTGAATATAAAACATGATTTAATTTCAAAGTATGTTTATTTACCTTTAAGTCTACTTCACCATAGCCTTCAAACTTGCAGACAGTACCATTCGCACATTTTAAAATTATTTTTTCATTCTTAAAGTTCTTTAAAATATTTTTATTGTTAGTTATATGTTCTCCAGCACTTGAATCATATAACCATTCAATTTTATTATTTTTATTTTTACTAATATTTAATAAATTCTTAATATTTTCTATATTTTTGGAAATACGCGTATTTTTATGTTTATTATTAAAATTTTCATAATTATTATCGTGATTATTATAATTTATAAAGTGTAATGATTTATTATCATCATTTTCATTATACACTTTATTATCAATATTGTATTTTAATTCATCATTATTAAAACCATTATTATATTCATCATTTAATTCGAAATTGTTCATATAGCCCATGTATTTTTGGTTTTCATTATTAAAACTGTCATTTGGTCTGGCGGTAGCTCTTCTATTTGGATTCCTCAAGTTAAACCAGCAATCCTTAGTAGAGTGACCAGTTTTATCGCAGATATGACAATATTTATTATTATTTTTGTTATTTTTATTATAATTGTGATGATTATTATTACTTTTATCAAAGTTATTATTATTGTGATAATTATTATTATTTTTATCAAAGTTATTATTATGAATTTTAGTATTTTTATTATTAAAACTCTTTGGCTTCCTGAAATTTTTGTGGATGGCATCAATTTCCATATGGTCTTCTTGTTCTTCTTCTTCCTCTTCCGTAGAGTCATCTTTTTCTTCTTCTCTTTCTTTTTCCATCCACTGGCTGGCATAACATTTCATAGAAATGTTATATTTTATTCTCTTCATCAGGCTTTGTGAATCTTCATTTTCTTTAAATTCAAACTTGTTTTTAAAGCCTGTTGGGAAAGTATTATAAATATATTTTATCTTTTCTTTATCTGATAATTTAAAATCAGATTTATTCATATTCTCAAAATATTATCTAACTTAGTTAATATTTTTGGAATTTCTTTAATGTTTTTGGCCTTTAATTTTTCAATTTTATTGGCCCAATATAACATATCAGTTTCATCTTCTCCATATTCACCTTTAAGGTATGTCATAATGGAGAACACTGATTCTAATTTTAATATATCTTTTGCTATGGCAGGATTAATAGAAGTTAATATTATTAATCTTGCCTTTTTATTTTCAATGGTAGCTTTTCTAATTTCTTCTTCTGATCTACCATTTTCTTGTAATTCCTTAACAATATCCTTCTCGGCATATTTGTTAAGTTTTTTGATATATAAAGTATCCATAACAATGCTATGCCATACTTCAAAATTATTGCCATTAAGGCGTATATTTAAATCATTATTTAAATTACTCATTTTTATTTTATTATATTTTAATATTTTATTAATATTTTATTTATAATTAATGTTAGTCTTTATTTATGATTAGAGCTCCTTGAGACTCTTAATCTGTTAATTTATTTTGTTTATATAATTTATTTATTTAATATATTTAATAATTAATACATTTATTTAATATGAAAGAATTAAACACAACTTCTTCAAAGAATAAAATTATTGTCAGGTGAAAATATAAAATAGAATATATCATGTGAATACATGACTTTACATAAAATAATGTATAATACATAAAAATATAATGATTACATAAATTTAAGATATTTACATAAATAATGTGAATAAAACATAAATATACTATTTACACGTGATTAATAAAATAAAGTTATAAATTTAAATCTTAACAAGTTGCATTTCGCAATGGGGCGCATGACAAAGATTTGTAGGTTGCATTTCGCAATGTTGCAATTCGCAATGTTGCATTTCGCAATGGGGCGCATAATTGTATAAATAATTAAATAAATAAAAATATAATATAAAGAATTATTTAGTAATTTTTTTTTTTATTTAATTATATTTTTTATTTAATATTTTAATAATATTGAATATTTTTTTAATTTTCAAATCAAAAAAATTTTATAAAAATATTTAATTTTATAATGAATTTTTATTTTTATATTTTTTTTTGTAAATAAGTATTTAATAAAAAAATATTTATTTATTTGTTTCTATTATTTATTCTAAAGTTTATGTTATTTTTTTTATTTATTATTTGTTATCGTCTTTTTAATAAAAATACATATATAATACTGTTATATTATTTATTATCTTTTATTTATTATTATTCATTTATCAAAAAAATAATATAAATATATTTAATTTTATAATAAATTTTTTTTTTTTTTTAATTTTTTTACTTTTTTTTTTGTAATTAAGTAATTAATAAAAAAAGAAATATTTATTTATTTGTTTATTTTCTATTCATTTATTTATATATATTTTTTTATTTATTTATTTAATTTTTTTAAATTCTATTTTATTTTATTTCATAACGTGGCTTTCATAATTTGTGTTAAA
>MCFG01000644.1:0-19909 GCA_002104895.1 Anaeromyces robustus | reverse complement strand
AATATAATATATAAATATTTTATTTTTAAATTATAGTGTTAGGATTTATGGAAATTTTAAAAAAAAACATAAATTATATTTTATATTTTATTTTATTATTATTTTATTTTATTATAATAATTTATTTTATATTTTATTTTATTTTATTTTATATAGAATTACTTTAAAAAATGTTAAATAAAATATAAAATAAAATAAAATAAAAAAATAAATAGAATAAATATATATAAATTAAAATTTTAATCAGATAACTTTATTATTTTTCTTTGTTTTTTTATTTTACTTTTTAATTTTTTATTTTATTTTTTTATTTAAATATTAATAACATTAAAAAAAACTTTTTTCTTTATTAAATTTTATTTTAAATAAAATTAAAAAATTCTAAAAACGTTAAAATGTTGTATTGATATTCTATATTCTATAATGCAATATATAAAATGTTTATATTTTATTTTACATTGAAAAATTATTTTTTTATTTTTTTTTTTAAAACTCAATCTTTAATTAATTAATTAATTAATTTATATTTTTTTTTAATATATATATTTATTTTAAACTTTTAATATTTTAAAGTTTATTTTTTTTTTTTTTTTTTTTTTTGTTTTATTATTGTTTTATTGATTTATTGATTTATTTTTTTTTTAAAAAAATATTTTCTTTTACTTTCTTTTAAAGAACAAATTAAACCTTTTATAACTAATAAAATTAATTATAAAAACTTTTTTTATTTTATTTTATTTTTAAAATAAATAAACTTTTAAACTAAAAAATATATATAATATATATATTAAATTCCATATTATTATTACTTATTACTTATTTATTTATTTTTTTATTAATTATTTTAATTAATCATCTTCATTATTATTATATTATATTATATTATATTATACTTAGTTAAAATTAGATTTTTTATTATTATAATTTTTATTATTATTAATTTTCTAGTTTTTTTTTTTTAATTATGTATTTCATTAAATGTAAAAATTAATTTTTTTTATAAATAATAAATATTATTATAAATTATAGTTATATTTTTTTAAAAAAAAAAAAAAATCCTTTTTGTTTTGTTTATACTTTATTATTATTATTTTATAATAATATTAAAATATTAATAAATATGTGTGATAATACTTATTATTTAATATTTAATTTTTTATTTATACCTTTTTTTTTAATATTCTACCTTTTTAATATTTAAAATTTGAAAAAAAAAAAGATAAAATATTAATAAAGGTTAATAAAAGAAATAGAAGGAAGGAAAAAAAAAAAAAAAAGAAAGAAAGAAATTAATTTATTAATTTATTAATTTATTAATTAATTCATTAATGAAATTTGTTTCTTTCTTCCTTACCAAATTTATTTTATTATTATTTAAAATAAAAAAAAATAAAAATAAAAGACATTCTATAGTAAAAATTATATGTAACTCTAAACTAATAAACTAATAAAATTAAAAAATTAAAAAATTAAATATAGATTTAAATTAAAAAAAAAAAAAAAAAAAAGAAAAAAGAAAAGAAATTCAATAAATAAAAAAAGACAAATGAAAAATTTGATGTAACAAAGTTATTTTATTCAATACTATTATTATTAATATTAATAATCCTTATAGTATAGCATAGTATAGAGTATAGAGTAATAGTCTTTTTTTATTATTTTTCATTTAATGAAAAATTTTTTTTTATTCAAATGATTATATCTATTTTCATACTCAGAATTAAAATAAAAGATTGATTTCATTTTAATGTTAATATATAATTTATATATTGAAAAGTAATATTATGCATATATTATTATATATATCTAATATATATAAATTAATTTTTTTATATCTAATAATATATTAATAATTTATGGATGGATTAATTTAAAATATACTTTTATTATATATAAAATATATAATAGATTTAATAATATAATTAATTCTATATAAATAAATAATATATTATAATAATTCTCCAAAAAAAAAAAATTTTTTTATTCTTATTAAATTTAAATTTTATATTTAATAAATGTAACAATAATTTTGTTTTTATTTTTTTTTATTGTTTTTTTTTTTTTTTTTTTTAAAAAAAATTATATTTATTATTATAGTTTTATAATTAATTTTATTATTAATTCATATTATTAATTCTTATTATTATTTTAATAATTAAAAAAAAAAAAACATTTAATAAAAATTTTATAAAAAAAGTTTGTTTTTTTACTCTGAGTTAAAATAAAATAAAGTAAAAATAAAATAAAATTAATTTCTAAAAAATTTTAATATTATTTAAAAATATTATATTTAATAAATAATTTTTTTTATAAACTTTAAGGTTAATTATCAAATAAGAAATAAAAAAAATAAAATAAGAAAAGAATTAAATAAAAAGGAAGAATGATTATTTTTAATAATTTTATATAATATAATATGAAATAATATAATATAAAAAAAATTTATTATTAAAACATTACATTGGCATAGAATAATATATCAATAAATAAATAAAAGTAATATTATTAATGATTTACGGTTTTATATTGGTGATGATGAATATTGATCCTATAATATAAAAAAATTGAGTATTTAGATATATTTATTATATAATAAAATACTAATTAAAATTCTTAAAAATAAAATATATAAGATATCTATACAAAATATTATAATATGATTTATTTAATTCCATAGCCTTTTAAAATAAATAAATGATAAAAAAAAAACTTTTTTTTTTGTTACAAATTAACCATTAACCATTAAATAAATAAATAAATAAAAACCATATGATAATATAAATGGTATATAAAAAAAAATAAAAAATATATATATTAATTATTTTAATTTCTTTTTTTTTTTTTTTTTTTTTTTTATTGAATCTGTGACACTTGAAGAAAAAAATAAATAAAAAAATAAATAAAAAAAAATAAAACATTAAAAATTAAAAAACTAAAAACTTTGTATAATTTTAATTTTTTAATCTTTATTATTTTATTATTTTATTATTTTATTATTTTCTCTCTTTTTTTAAAAAAATTAATTATATTCTATAATATATTATATTATACATTATATAATATTACAATATATTATATATTATATATTATTAAATATTATTATATTACATTTAATCTTTAATTAAAATTTTTTATTTTTTTAAATTTTTTAGTATAATTTAGTTGAATAATAATAAAGAGAAAAAAATAAAAAATAACAATAATAATAAAATAATAAAAAAAAAAACTTTAATATCAAACCTTTTATAAAACATTATATAATATAATAAAATATAATAATATATAATAACAAAAGTTTACAAAAGTAAAAAACTTTAATTTAAATTAATCCTTTAAATAAAAAAAAGTTTTTTTATATATTTCAATTAAAAAAAAAATAGTCTTTTTATTATTATTATTTATTATTTATGGAATTAAATTATAATTAATTTTTATTTTACTTTTTTTTTTTTTTAAAAAAAATAAATAAATATGTATGATCTTATTAAACTTTTTTTTTATTTTATTTTATTTTTATTTTTATTTTAAACTTTATTTTAAACTTTTATTTATTTAAATTTTTTAAAAAATAACTTTATTATATTATGTATTATAATATTATATATGAATTATATTTTTAAATAATTATAATAATTATAAAAAAAAATAAAAAAAATTATAAACATTTTTATTTTTATTATTTATTTTCTTATTAATTTTATTATTTATTATAATGTTTATTTATTTTGTTTTATTCTATATTTTTAAATTTTATTTTTTTCTATATGTGTTAAAATTATTTTTTTTATGTTTTGTTTAATCTGGTATTTTACTTCAATTCAATTCAAAAAAAATAAAATAAAATAAAATAAAATAAAATTTTATTATATATTTCGATCAAATTTGACATGACAATATTACATTATGTCATGTTATGTCATTTATTTTTTTTAACTAAAAAAAATAAAATTAAAATAAATATAAAAAAACTATATTTAAATATGAAAAACAAATAAAAAATAAAAAATATTTTTATTTTCCCATATTTTATTTTTTTTTAAAAGCTTTAGTAGTTAATAATTATAACTATTAATAATTATTAATAATTATCCATATAAAAAAAATATAATAAATAAAAAATATAATAAATAAAAAAAAAATATAATTTTATAAAATTTTATTAATTTTTATAGAATTGAATTAAAAAAAAAATTCAATTGATATTTACTATATATTAGAGTATAATATAATTAAATAATCTTGGAATGTATTATATTCAATATATTTATAATTTCTTATATTTTTATATATTAAATGTATTATATATAATATAAATATAATAGTATTAATAATATATATTAAAAAAATTTTCCATCATAAATAATTAAATAATAAAAAATTAAATTTTTTTTCTTATATTTAATTATTTAATTATTAAATTATTAATTATTATATATTTTATTAAATTCAAAATTTAATAACATTTAATATTATAATTTTATTTTATATTAATTTTTAATTTTTTAAAATTTTAATTATTTTTAAATTTTAATTTTTTTTAAATTTTTACATTTTTACTGTCTTTTTAGTTTATTTTTTTATTTTTATTTTAGTTTATTTTATAGTTTATTTATTAAATAAAAAAAAAACTTTTTTTTTTAAAAAACAAAATTAAAAATTAAAAAAATAAATTTTAAATTTAAAATTTAAAAAAAAAAAAAGTCAAATTAATTATTATTTTTAATTAACATTTCATACCAAATTTACATGTAACAATCAAATGTCTTTTTTTTTTTTTTAATAATAATAATAATAAATGTATATTTCAAAAAAAAAATAAAAATAAAGTAAAAAAAAATAATTTTTAATTATAATATTAAATAATATTAAATAATAATAAAACACAAATTTCTTTCTAGTAGTAAATAAAAAGATAAATTATACATAAGTTACATTAAGTATGAACTTAATTATACATAAAATATTTATTTTTTTTTTTTTTGTTAATGTTCTTTTTTTTTTCTTACTATAACTCTATTAACTATTGATCTTATTATCTATATAATCTAATTACTTTGTTTTTTTTTGTTTTGTTTTTTTGATATTTTGTTTTTTTTTTGTTTGTTGTTTTTACCATTAAAAAAAATAAAAAATAAAATAAAATAAAAATTAAAAAACTTTAAATTTTAAATAAATATAAAAAATATTATATATATATTATTAAATAAAATAAAATAAAAAAAATTTTTTTCCTTAATATTAATATCAATTATTAATATATACAAATACAAAATAATTCTTTTTAATAGAAAAAAAAGTGCTTTAATTTTTATATATTTTATTATATAATTTTATATATTTTTTACCTTAGTAAATGTAAAAAATATATATATTAAATAATATAGAATTAATTTCATTATAAATAGAATATTATTATATTTATACATATACTTATATATTTTTTCTTATTTGTCCTTCATTAAAAACATCTTCCTACACCACTCATCAAAAAAAACCATAAAACTAATTAATTTTTACCTATATTTTTTTATTATAATATAAAACTAATTTTTTTATTAAATTATAATTAATAATTAATTGTTATTTAAATAACTAAAAAATAAATAAAACTTTTTTTTATAATAAATAAATTAAT
Source organism: Anaeromyces robustus (assembly GCA_002104895.1). Classification (NCBI taxonomy): domain Eukaryota; kingdom Fungi; phylum Neocallimastigomycota; class Neocallimastigomycetes; order Neocallimastigales; family Neocallimastigaceae; genus Anaeromyces; species Anaeromyces robustus. The sequence continues at coordinate 14,274 of MCFG01000644.1, read as the reverse complement.
ATCATAAAAAATAAAAAAAAGTAATATAATAAATATATTAATATCACATTTTTTTTTATATTAATATTATATATTAAATTATATTATATTATATTAATAAATAATTAAATATCACTTTTTTTATATATATATATTTATATTTATTTATTTATCTTTATTAAATATTAATTATAAAAAATTAATTAATTCAATTTTGATGATTTCATACTAAGAATTAATCATATTAAAATTTATGATATTAATTTATATTATATTATAATTAAATAGATTTTAATATTTATTATTAATAAAATTTATTATATTAAAAATTAATTATTATATTAAAATTTATTATTAAAAATTATTTATTTATTTATTATTTATTCATTCATTCATTAATATCTTTTATTATTTATTATTTTTTATTATTTCAATTTTTTAATTTAATTTAAATTAATTAATATTTAAAATTATAATAAACTTTTATATATTTATATATATAGAAAGAAAGAAAGATAAATAAAAAAAAACTTTAAATAAATGAAAAAAAAAATTAATAAATTAATAAAAAATAAAAAATTATTATTTTGAGATTTTTTTTTTATTAATATTTATTAATTTTTTTATTAATAAAATTCAATTTATTATTAATTATTTATTTATTCCATTCCCAAGTTAATTTATATTATTATTCAATAACCTTTTCTATTTTCTTATCATTTTATATAAATAACTTTTTTTTTTATATAACTATTATAATTAATATAACTATAATTCTTAATAAAATAATTAATTCTGATTAAATAAATTTTAATATAAATAAAAAAAAAATAGAAAGAATGAATGAATGAAAGAAAAACAAGAGAAATAAAAAAAAAAACAAGAAAAAACAAGAAAAAAAAAATTAAATTTAAAATATTAATTAATCAATTAATTTAAAAAATAACCAATATTAATACTAATTATAATTATTATGATAATTTAAATAAAAATAAAAATAAAAATAAAAAAAGAAGAAAAGATTTTATTTTATTTTATTATTAAATGTTAATTATTATTGAAAAAAAGTAGTGAATAGGATAAATTTAATTTAATAAAAAAATATAAAAAAAAAAGAGAAACAAATATATAATATAATTTTGGAACAAAAACTATTAATAAAATGAAAATATGAAAATAATAAAAGAATAATATAGTAAAAAAAGATAAATTTTATTTTTTATTATTTTTTTTTTATTTTTTAAATTTTCATATGTAGAAAGGATAAAATAATAAAAAATTATAATTATAATCATAATTATAATCATAATAAAAATAAAATAGAACAAATAGAATGATAAATTATAAATAATAATAAATAAATAAATAAATAACTAATTAAAATAAAATAAAATATAAAAATTGCATATGAAAATGAAAATAGAAAATAGGAAAAATAGATTTGAAAATAAAACTTTTAATTTATTTTTCTATTTAATATAAATTAATAAAAAGAATAATAAAAAAAAAATTTTTTTTTAATTATTTTAAAACAAAACAAATAATGATTTGTTTCAATAAAAAAGAAATAAGAAATAAGAAACAAATAATATAAAATATTATTATGTTATATTTCATACTCTATTATTCGATTATTCTATTATTATTATTCTATTATTATTTTTTTCATGTTTTAGTTTTTATCTAATTATATAAAAATATAATACAATTTTTATTTTATTTTAATTAATTATTACCATTATTATTATTATTACCATTATTATTACCATTATTATTACCATTATTATCATTATTATTATTATTATTTATTATTATTATTTATTATTATTATTATTATTATTGTTATTATTATTATTATTATATTTTTTTTACCATAAATATATTTATTTTTTTTAGAAAAAAATAACCCTTGAACTACAAATTTTTTTTATTTGTTCTAATTAATTTCAATTTCATCCTTTTTTTTTTCTATTTTTCTTTTTTATAAATTATTCATTATATTTATTTTTTTTTTGTCATAATTTTTTTGTCATAAAAAGAAACACAAATTAAAAATTCTATAGAATCAAAAGAATTAAAAATAAAAAAAAAAAGGATTAATAATAAATACATATCCATTTATTAATTATCATATTATTTTTTTATTTCCAATTATTTATTTATTATTTATTATTTATTTTTTTAACTTAAATAAAATATGATTTAAAATTTTAAATTTATGCATGATAAAAAAACAAAAAAAATTTTATATTATAAATTAAAATTTCAAAAATTCATGAACATAAAAAATTTTGTATTTTTGTATTTTTTGTATTTTTTTTATCTTTTTTTTTTTAATTTTTTAATTATTAAAAAAATTATTAAAAAAAAAAAGGATTTTGATTTGTCTCATTTTTTCCTTTTTTAAAAAGTTTTAAGGATTAGATTATATTTTTGTATAAAAAATTTTTTTGTTTTTTTTTTTTTTGAAATCTTTTTTTTTTAAATTTTTAATTAAAATTTAATTAAAATTTAAAAACAAATAAATTAATGATTTAACAAATAAAAAAATAAAAGAAAATTTAATAATTTTGAAAAAATCACCCTAAAAATAAAATCAAATAATTATTTATTAATATATTATTATTTAATTATTTATTATGATTATTATTTTTAAATATCTTAATTTTTTTTAAATGGTTCCAAAATTAATATAAAATAAAACATGAATAACAATGAAAATATTGAATATTCTTTTTTTTGTTTTAAGGATGATATTTAAATGAACAATAGAATAATATAAAATTAGAGAAAAAACATTCCTAAATCTTAAAAATATGTTTTAATGTTTTTTTTAAATGCTTTTTTTTTAAAAAATTCAATCTATTTTTTTTTACCATAAATGGAAATATTATTCTATTAAGAAAAGAATTTTTTTTTTATTTTTTATTTTTATTTTTAACATATGAAAAGAAAACAAAAAATTTTTTCAGGAGTTTTTTATTTTATTTTTATTTTATAGGGATGAAATGGAATAATTTTTCTTTTTTCTTTTTTAATTTTTCTTTTTTCTTTTATGTGTTTCTATTTTTCTAAATTTTCTAAATTTTCTAAATTTATAATATTTTATTTTTAATGTTACTTTTGAAGATTGATTCATTAATTTAATTAATTTAAAAAAGTCATGAAATGTTTCAAGTCTTCATAAAATTATCATTTTAATTCATTTATTCATATATTTAATTATTTATTCAATTTTTTTATCATTCCACAATTTATTTTATTTTATTTTATTTTTTAATAATATGTCATATTATTCCTATTATTTCTATTATTCCATTTATTATTATTCATAATTATGTTTTAGGTTAAGGTATTACAATTATTTTTTTCTCTTTTCTTTTTATGTTAATCATTTTATTCATAATTATTTATGATTATTCATAATTATTATTCATAATTATTTTCTATATTAACAAATAAAAGGGTATGAACAATTAATAATAATTTTTTTTTTGTAATTATTTGTCATCATCATCATCATCATTATTTACAATAATAATCGAGAAAAAAAAAAAGTGTGTAATGTGATGTTTTATGATTTTTTTTATGAATAATGAATTATGAATCATGAATCATGAATAATGAATAATAGTTAAAAGTAATAAATAGTTAATAAATAGATAATACTCAATAATAATAAAATAAAATAATAATTATTTATTTTATTATTATTATTTATTATTATTATTATTATCTTTTTTATTCTAATAATTTATTTCATTGTTTTTTATTAAAGTTTTAAGTTTAGACGAATATTATATATAAAAAAAATTTTTTTTATTTTCCAATTTCTAATCCTATTATAAAATAAACAAAAATATAAAATAATATAAAATAAAATATTATTAATTAATTATTAACAATCATTTATTTATTTATTTATTTAATCATTTATTTATTTTAATTAATTATTTATTTAGTTAATTTAATTATTTATTTATTTATTCAATTATTTATTTAATTATTTAATTTTTTCAAAATTTTTAAATCCACTTTTCAAAAAAAAAAAAAAATTTTTTTTTATTCCTTCTTTGATTTTTTTCTTATTAATTTTTTTTTTTAATGATGTATATACAAATATAGTAATATTAACCTTTTTATCTTTTTATATTGATATAAGTGTTAAAGATAAGAAAAAAAAAAAAAAAAAAGAAAATTGATTTACTTTAATAAGTAATAATAAATAATAAAAAAGGATTACAATCTGAAGATAAAATAAAAAATAAAAAAAAAGTTAATTCTTATTAAAATTAGTTTTTTTTATATATAATTATAATTATAATTACAATTTTATAATTATTTTTATATATAATTATAACATAATAATAATAAATAAAGTTTAAAAAAAAAATCTACTTTTTTTTCTTATAACAAAAAATGTTTTATTGTCTATTTTTTTTTTTTATTTTTTTTATTTTAATTTTAGTTTTAGTTTTATTTCGTTTGAAATTTTTAGTTTATTGGAATAATATATTCCTTTATATATTAATATATATTGTTTATATATTATTTATATATTGTTAAATTAAATATTGCATATAATCCATAATAACAAATCCATAAATTGAGGATGATAATAATAATAATAATAATAATAATCATAATGAAAAAAGAATATGAAAAAGAATAATAAGAAATAAAATAAATATATACATAATAAATTGAAATATATGGTACATAATATATTACAATATATTATTGTTTATATTATATATTATTTTGTATATATTTAATTTATTTTTGAATAGTAAATCCTCAAAAAACGATTTGTTCACTTTTAATAAATTACAAAGAGAGAGAGAAAAAAATTTTTTTTTCATATTATTATTATTTATTTATTATTATTTATTTATTATTATAATAATTTATTATTATTAGTATAATATAAAAAAAGTAATAAAATACAAAAAAGTAATAAAATACAAAATAGTAATAAAAATAATAAATAATAAAATAATAAAAAAGAATAATAAAAAAAGAATAATATTATTTTAATAAATAATATTAATAATAATTTAACAATAATTAATAATAATTAATATTCTTTATATTATCATTTTATATTATTATTTCATCATCCATAGCCTTTAATAATAAATAATAATAATATGAAAAAAAGAATAGTAAAAAAAAAGAATAAAAGAATAGTAAGAGCATAATTATGGGGAGAATTATAATATAATATAATAATAATAAAATAATAAATAATAATTGATAATAATAACAAATAATAACAAATAATAACAAATAATAATTATTTATTATTTTATTATTATTATATTATTATTATTTATTATATTATTTATTATTTTATTATTATTGTTTATTATCATGTATTAAAAAAAAATTAGTTATAATTAATTAATGAATGAATAAATCATTAAAAAATAAATAAATAAATTTATTATTAATTAAAGTTTATTCTGTCATGGAAAATTTTTTAATGAAATTTTATTATTATAATAATGAAATAATGAAATATTTTATATATAATTTTATAATTAATAAAAAATAATAAAATAAAATTATTGTTTTTTTTTTTTTTTTTTTTGTAAATTTATGGGTAAAAATATTTATTATAATTTATTAAAAAAAAAAACAAAAAAAAAAACAACAAAATATTTTTTTTAAATTTTATTATTTATTATTTATTTATTATTTATTTATTATTTATAATTTTATTATTATTTAAATTTAAATAAATAAATTTTTAAGTTTATTGGTAATTATTTTTTTTTATTTTTAGGTAAATTTTTATTTAGACTAAAATATTTAGTAATATTATTATATTATTATATTAGTATTATTATGGTTTCAATTCTTAATGATTTGTTTTTCTTTTATTATTATTATTATTATTATTATTAAAGTATAATAATAATAATAATAATAATAATTAATTGAAACCTTTTTATTTAATTATTTTTTTTATATCTTTTAGTGAAACTCTGTTTTAACTTTTATTTCATATCATCATCTATATATAGCTTTAAAACTAAATAATTAATTAATAATTACTAATTAATAATTAAAAGATCAATAAATCATGGATAATCATTAATTTGATAATAATTAATTAAATATTAATTTTATTATTATTATAAATTATTATAAATTATTATTAATATTATTATTGATTAGCTTTAGTATTATTATTGATTAGTTTTTAGTATTATTATTGACTAGTTTTAGTATTATTATTAGTATTATTATTGATTAATTATGAAAAAAGAAAAAAGAAAAAAGATATTAAAAATCAATTAAAAACTAATTATTACTTTTAATATTATTATGTTTATTTCATTTTCTTTTTCGTTTCCATTTTACTTTAATTTTCGTTTCCATTTTTATTTTATTTTATTTTATTTTCATTTCATTAATCCTTCTTTTAACAATAACTTTTTTTTTTTATTTTTATTTAATTTATACAAAAGAAAAAATTTCCCACATTTAATTATTAAATATTAAATTAATAAATAAATAACAATAACAAATTATTTCTAATTATTATTATTTGTTATTATTATTATTTTATTATTAATATTATTATTTGTTGTTATTATTATTATTATTTGTTATTATTATTTTTGGCTAAATCCGTTATTTTTATTTATTAAAAGTACATATACATAAAAACACCACAACCACAACCACAACCACAATTAAAAAAAAAAAAAAAAAGAACAAGTTTTGTTGTGTGTGTGTAGTTCAATAATGGATTCAACAACGCTGATCATTATTTATACAATTAATTAAATAGAACAAATCATTTGAAGGAGGATTTTTTTTTATTTATTTCATACAATATCATATAATACAATATAATTACAATATAATTAACAATAGAATTAAACACTAAATAATCAATAAATAAATAAATCCATTAATAAATAAATAAATAAATAAATAATAAAATAAAAAAAAAATAGAAAAATAGAAAAATAGAACAAAATTGAAATTTTATTTATTTTTAATATTTATTTTTAATATTTATTGTTACAAATAATTTTTTTTTTCTTTACCCATAATTTATTAAATATTTCATAATTCATAGAATAAAATAAAAAAATAAAAAAAAAAATGAAATCCGTTATCCATTATTCTAATATATTTTACTTAATTCTTTTCTTTTCTTTTCTTTCTTTTTTTTATTTTATTTTATTTTATTTTATTTTTATTTTAATTAGTCTTATTTAATTATTTTTGTATCACTTTTCGATATTATTAATTTTTATTAATTCCTTTTTATTTTATATTAAATTATTAAGTAATAATAATAAAAAAAGTGGTTTTTTTTTATATATGCTTTAAAAAATTATTTTATATTATTATTAGGTATAATCTAAATCTAAATCTAAATCTAAATTGAAATCTAAAAATAAATAATACATAATTAATACATAAATATTATATATTTTTTTTAATTTTTTTTATTTTTTTTTATTTTTTGACTTAAATAATATATAAAAAGAAAACCTTAAATATCAAATTAACATACCACCACACACATCCCTATAATAAACAAACAATAATACTTAAAAAAATAAAATAAAAATAATTATTTATTATTATTACTTATTAAATCATAATTTCAATTTTCAATTTTTTTTAAATAATAACTTTTTTATTATTATAACTTTTTATTATTATTTTTTCATCTTTTTTTTTTTTTTATATTATCAAACCATTTTTTTCTTTTTTCTTTTTTATTATTATAATTATTATTATTATTTTATGATGAAACTTTTTTAACATATATTCAAATATATTATATTACACTTTAAAAGTCTAAATATTTAAATTATTTAATTATTTTTGTATTAGAATACTATTCTAATATATTAAAATTATATTTGATAATGCATTACAAATCAATTGAAGATTCATATTACTAAACTCAGACCTATATAATTATGTATACCAGAATTTATTTTTTAATATTAATAATATATCTATAATATATAGAATATATAAACAATATATTACAATTTATTCAATTATAAGGTAAAACTTGAAAACCTATAGAGTCCATCCAATTAATATATTTGTTTAAATAAAAATATAAATAAATTAACCAATTTTAATTATTTATTTTATTTTATATAAATAATTGTATTTCTATATATTTATATTTATATATATATTATATATATTATTATTAGTATTTTTTTAATAAATTATAAGTTTCATCCTTTTATCTATTATATTTCCAAAATTTAATTTATTTTATTTTAAATGTTAAACACTAAAATATTTTTTTTTGACATATAATTTCTTTATATTATTAATTAATTGAAACTCTATTGAAAATAATTTATATTAAAGTTAATATATTATAAATGGATTGAAACTCTATTGAAAATAATTTATTATTAAAGTTAATATATTATTAATAGTTAATTTAATATATTATGTTTTCAATTTAGGTCATTTATTTTAAGTTTAAAAGTCAATAAGTTAATATTAAAAAAGTTACTGACTTCAATTATTTTTTTTTTTTATATTAAAATGAATTAACTCAATAGGAAATTTATTGATTAATATATTTAAATTAATTATAATATTAAGTTTCAATAATAATTCTCAATATATAAAATCATATAAACAATTTAAATTAATGGTAAAAAAATAAAATGAAAAATGAAAAATGAAATATTAAAAATGAAATATGAAAAAATGAAAAAATATGAAAAAAATGATATATTAATAAATTATATATTAAATTTTAATACTATTTAAAGCAAATTATATAAAATAATAAATTTAATAAATAATCATAATATTAATATTAATATATTGAATTCAAATCATTTTAATTTAAACTATATATAATAAATTGAAATTTTTTTTGTGTTGTTGATGCTATATATAAATATGTGTTACTAAAATTTTATTTATATTATAATATACTCTATACTTATATTATTAAATTGAAAAAATAAATTAATAATATATTATCTTAATATTATCAATAGATTGAAATTATATTTATTGATATATAAAATTAATTTAGTTTCTGAATATCAAAAAAAAAAAAAGAAAAAAAAAATTTTTTTTATATATTAAAAAAAGAGGTCATATAATAAATAAATGGATAAAAAAAAAAAAAGCTATATTAAACTTAATTCATTAGTATATAAATTAAATTTTTTTATTATTATTATTTAATATTTAATATTTAATATTTTATATTTTATCTAAAATAAAAAAATTTATTAATTATTATTATTATTAAATATTAATTATTAAAATCGTTTTTTCTTATTAAAAAAATTTTTTTTAATATTAAAATATTAAATAAAATTTATTTATTTATTAATTTATTCATTCATTTATTTATTTAATGAATTCTTTTTTTATTATTATTTTTATTTCAAAAACTAAAAAAGAAAATTTAATATTAAAATATTAAAATATTTAATATAATTAATTAGAATTTATTGATTATATATAATTTATATATAATTTAATAGTTTTAAATAGTATATTAAATCAATAGAATAAATTATTAAATTATTAAATATTATATATAAAAAATTTTCATATAAAAAAACTTTTTTTTCACTCAATTTTTTTTTTTTTTAATAAATATAGTTTAATAACTTTTTTTAATAATTAAAATAGTTTATAATAATAATTATTATTATTATTTAATATTTTATTTTATTATTATTTAATTTTTTATTATTTTTTTTTTTTTAAAAAAAAAAATAAATTATTATACTTTTTTAATTTTTATAGTTATTATTAAACTTTCTATCCAAAAAAAAAATTTTTTTCATAATAAATAATATTTAGTAATTGATACTTTAAAAAATAAAATTAAAATAAAATTAAAATAAAAATATTCATAAAAAAAAATAATCATCAATTTCAATCATCAATTTCCAGATTTTGTATAATATCATAACATCAAAAATTATTATTATTATAAAAAGCAAAAAAAAAAAAATTTTTTTTTAATAATATAACGTTATTTTAAAAAAAAAAAACTTTAAATTCTTGTAAAGAAAAAAAAAAAATTTTTTTTATATATTTCAATATATATATTTTGTAGATAATAATAATTTTTTTATTATAAAAAAAATTTATATATATAGACACAAAAAAAATTTTTTTTTTTATAAAATTTTTTTTTATTTAAATTTTTTTTAATATTGAAAATTTTTATAATTATTAATTAAAAAATATTAAATCAATAATTTATTAAATTTTTTTTTGATAAAATATTACAAAAGAAACTTTTTTTATAAATAAGAAATATTTTTCTTTAAAAAAAAAAAAAAAAAAAAAAACAGCAGTAAAATAAAAAAAAGTTTATCACTATAGAAACTTAAAACATAACAAAAGTATTATTTTAAACCAAAAGATAAAATAACAATACATAAAAATATTAAGTAAAATAATATTTAGAAAATAGAAAATAGATTTAAATTGATTTGAACGTTAAAAAAGAAAGAAAGAAAAAATTTATATAATATAATATACATGTTTTAAATATTAAGTTAAAAAAAATATTTATCTAGTTTTATTAAAACAAATACTCCTTAAACAAGAGTGTTTTTGTAATATATTTTTAAAACTTTGAATAATAAACAGAAAAAAAAATATAATAGAACTTTATTTATTTTAAAAAAATTCTATTATAATTCAACCAAAATATTTTTTTTTGTACAATAATAATATAAAAAAAAAACACCTATATTTTTTTAAAACAACAACAACAAAACAAACAAAACAAAACTATTTATCTATTGCAATATTAGTTTATAAACTTTATAATAGCTTTAGATAAATATATCAATTTATTATTATAATATTATTTTTAATATTTTTTGCATATTCAATAATATTTTGTTTTTTTTTTGTTTTTTAACAAAAACAAACAAATAAAAGCAACCTTTAATTTAAATTAAAAAAAAAAAAGCAAAAAAAAAAAAATTATTATTATTAATAATTTTCACTTATTATTATTTAATTCTATAAATAAAATTCAATTTAAAATAAAATAAAATAACAAAAATGGTTAAAAAGCAAAGAAAGTGTTCTTTATCAGAAACCTATTTTGGTTACGTAGATACTTTATTAGATAGTTTAATTTTATTCAACGCTGTTATAAATAATAAACTTCCTACTATTCAAAAACGTTTATCTAGAGTTGAACGTCGTAGTATTATTTCTGGATCTGTTTTTGTTTTTAAAGAAGATGAAGCTGGTATTAAAAGGTAATAAAAAAAATTTATATATATAAACTTTATAATAAAAAAAACTTTATAATAAAAAAATTTTTTTTATTGTAAAATAAAAATAAATAATAAAGCAGAATAGAATAAGTTAAAATAAAATAAAAAAAATAAGACCAACTAACTAACTAACTAACTAATTTATTATTATTATTTTTCTTTTTTTTTTTTTTTTTTGAATATTTTAAATAGATGGACTGATGGTAGATATTGGAGTCCTTCTAGAATATTAGGAGATTATTTAGTTTATATTGAATTAGATGACCCAAGAAAAACTAATAAATGGGCAAACAGAAAGAACAAGGCAAAGGGTAAGCGTTTTTTATATACATATCTATCTATTTTTAACACATACATATATATACATATATGTATATATATGTGTATATATATTAATTTTTTTTTCTTTAAAAAAAAATTAATTTTAACATTATAACACGTTATATAACATATAACGTTAACATTTATAACGTTAATCAATTATCTCATTATAAATAAAAAAATAATTTTTTTTATATATATGTATAATTAACACCAAAACTATTTTAATTTTAATTTTAAATAGATAAGAAAGAAATTGAAGATCCAGTTCTTAAAAATGAAGAACTTCAATTAAAGAAAATTAAATATAAAGGTATTATTCCATCATTAGATTTAAAGAAATTTAATATTCGTCAAAATGGTTTAATAAAAAAGACTTTATCTGCCAAGGTTGAAGGAAAAATTTTCCATCTTATTTCTTATTATCATGAACAAGATGTATCCTATCATACAATTAATACACCATCCAGTGATGAAGAATTATTAAAACTTTATAAAGAATGTGGTAATAAGAATATTGAAATTTTGAATTTCCGTACCAATAAAAAACAACAAATTAATATGAATCAACTTACCTTACAAAATCCTAATTGGTGTGTTGATAATGATTCTAATAATCAACAAACTAATGCTAATAATTCAGCATCTAATGAAATAGCTACTACTAATGCTGCTAATCGTACTACGAATGCTAATTATCCAATTACGAATAATAATATACCAGGAAATAATAATAATAATATGATTAATGGTAGTGAAATGAATACCTTTACTACGAGTGCTCCTCATTATCAAGATCCAACTATATTTAAGAATGGTATGAATATGACTTCTGCTTCTCCTCAATTTATTTATAGTAATAATATGAATAATATGAATGGTATGCCACCTAATATGAATGGTATGCCACCAAATATCAATGGTATGCCACCAAATATGAACCAAGGTATGAATGGTATGAATGGCATGAACGGTATGAACGGTATGAATGGTATGAACGGTATGAATGGTATGAACGGTATGGCCGGTATGAATGGTATGGCTCCTAATATGAATGGCATGAATCCAAATATGAATGGTATGAATCCAAATATTTCACAACAACAAACTCAACATCAAACCAATGCTAATGCTCCACAAGGACAACCACAACCTATTTATGGTATTCCTTATAGTGGTCCACAACAACAAGGTATGAGTGGTCCACAACAACAAACTCAAACCTATGCTAAGGATAATCAAATATCCAACCCTTTCCTTATTTCTTCAGCAGCCGCAGCTGCTGGTAACGGTAATAATAATAATACCAATTCTTCTTCTTCCATAAAATCTTTAGATAATAACTTTGATCGTAGTCATTCTATCCTATTTATGGAAAAACCACCTCAACCTCAACAAAATTCTATTAATATGATTGAAACTCAAAATCAAGCTCAAAATGCTATTTTAATGAATGAAACCGCTCAAAATCCTCAAAGTCAAACCCCAAATTCTATTTTAATGAACGATTCTCAACTTCCACCTCAACAACAATCCAATGGTATGCCCAACAATTTCAATCCATTCCTTATTCAAACCCCATTAATGCAAAATGAAACTAATGCCAATACCTATTATCAACAAAATCGTCAAACCAATGATATCAATTTAGTCAATACTTTTAATAATACTCCTCCTATTTTAAATAATAAAAGTAATAGCCCCTCCATGGCCTTTCGTTCCCTATCCTCTCCAACTATGAATCAACAAAATAATCAACAAAACTTTACCAGTTATAGTCATAATTCTCAAGCGGTTGTTCATCAACAATCTCTTCCTACCCCAAATTCTACTCCAACGACCGCTCCTATCGTACCCGTTATGCAAAAATCTACCGTTAATTCAAATCAACCTGCTCAACAATTAGCTCTTTCTTCCTTCCCACCTCATTCTACCCTTATTAATAATCAAAATCAAAATATGACTTCCACCGTCACCACTCAACAAAATAATGCGACTACTTGGGGAAGTAATAATATGAATAATACCCAAATGGTTCATACTCAAGTTATTAATGAATCCCAAAATTCTTGGAATTCTGCTGGTTCACCTCCAATTATTAATCAAAATAATCAAAATATTTATCAAGGTATAGCAAATAATTCTAACTGGCAACCCAATTATAATAATGAAGCTCATGCCAATACCCAAAGTCATGAAAATGTAATATATTATTAAAACAAATACAAAAAGTAAAAGTAAAAAGTAAAAGTAAAAATAAGATAAAAAAAAAAAGTAAAGTCAAGTAAAAGTAAAGTAAAAATAAAATATAAAAACATTAAAACGCAAAACAAATACTAAAAAATAAATATAAATTAATATATAAGCGTAAAACAAAAACGAATACCTAAACACAAACATTCATATTAACATAAAACATATTAACATATAACCTATTACTTAATATAATATTTCAAGCTCATCCATTCAAATCAAATCAAATCAAATCAATCAATTAGATAAAAAAAAAAAAAAAAAAAGCAAATAAAACAACACTATAAGATTTTTCATTTTATATAACATTTATAAACATTTTATATTTTTTATTATATATTATTTATATTATTTAAAAAAAAAAAAAAAGAATTTTTTTTTTATATATTTTTATTCTTACAATTTTATATATATATATATATATATTTAAATCAAT